>MJUU01059848.1:82800-117206 GCA_002080025.1 Modiolus philippinarum | reverse complement strand
TTGGTATGCAAGTTGTTTACCACAAAACTCAGGTCAAGTTCGATTTTGGGTTCCGAGGTCCAAGGGGTTCTGGAGTTATGCCCCTTTAAACTTTGAAATTTTGCAAATTTTAGGGTTTCCGACTGATAACTTGTGAACGAAATGAAACAAGGTCTTCAAACTTGGTATGTAAATTGTTTACCACAAAACTCAAGTCAAGTTCGATTTTGGGTTCCGAGGTCCAAGGGGCTCTGGAGTTATGCCCCTTGAAACTTTGAAATTTTGCAAATTTTCGGGTTTTTTACTCGTAACTTGTGGATGAAATAACATACTGTCTTTAAACATTGTATGTAAATTGTTTACCACAAAACACAGGCCAAGTATAATTTTTGTTTCAGCGGTACACATCGGTGTGGAGTTATGCCCCTTTTAACTAAGAAATTTTGTGAAACGTGGCGGGGTATCATGTAATCCACCATTACTATTTTTAAAATATCAATGAAAGTACACTTGTTCTTTGAGAATTACTCATATATGTATTATCATACCATTCATTTAATACCCTCACTAAAATTCCTTTTAATTTAGGCCAGAAAGTTCTGTAGAATTTCACAGACAATGCGTCCAAACCAGGAGATTTGTTCAGTTTAAGTTTGAAGATAGCATCTGTACATTCCTCAATCGTCATTTCACCGTTTAAAATTCGATTCATTTAAAGATTTATCTAGGAAAAAGAAAGGAAATGGGGTAAATGTCAAGGAGACAACGTCCCATATCCAGGTTAAAACGACCAAAAACAAAACATCTAGGGGTCACCATAGAGTCTTCAACACAGTGAGGAACCTCACACCATATAGTAAGCCCTAAATGGCCCCGAAAAGGTAAAAAGTGAATAAATCAATGGACACAAACCACATCCAATAACCCAAATATCAAGAAACTAAAATTTTATAAGATGACAAGGACAAGCCAATGACCAACATATTCCTCACTTGGGACAGGCGCAAAATTGCGGTGGGGTTAAACTCGTTCTCTTGGATCCAAACCCTCCCCTTATGTGTGGTGAATGGATAAAAATAAATACACAAAAAGACTCACAGTAAAAATCAAACTAGACAAAAGTCCAACTTATCAAGACGAGTACCCTTACAATGAAGTACATTAGAATCATCTTGTTTTTTACTAGTGTATACATTTTTGTAAAAATCCATAATCATTTTTACTAAATTTGTTTTATCATCAATTAATTGATTATTTTCATTTTTTAATTGATTAATTGACTTTTTAATTTGTCTTTGCTTTTCGAGACCTAGAAAATACGAATTGTTTTTCCCCTAATTCCACCCATTTCTCTCTTGATCTGACCTGCGCCCCACGGGCTTTTTCCGAATACAAGTTTTATAGTTTTGTTTCAATTTGGATAATATCAGAATTTATTTGTACATTTTCATAATTTAACTGATCTCTTTTTTTGTTTTTATTTCTAATTCATTTTCTTTATGTTTGCAAAATGAAATAGTTAATTGTTTATAAGTATATTTTTATGAACATGACTTTGTGGTCACTGGGATTATGTATATCAAAACAACGTTTACCATAAGCAATACTTTGTAAGACTGAAGGTTCTGCATGATTATTTAAAAACTTACTGAAATCAATTTGTATTTCACATCCCTTAAATGATGTTTAGATATGTTCAAACTGTTTTTTGTCATTGTTTTACTTTGTGCGAGTACATTATTTCCCTTGAACTGCTTAATATTAAAACAAAGTTGGTGTACTTACGACCCTTTTCCGGAAGTCATAAATAACTATTTCATTGCCGATATCAGGCGTGATTTTTATTCTGCTGATTGTCTTAAAGACCTATTTACAAACGTCGCAGGCGACAAAATCGTTCAATTTTTAAAAGCAATCAATTTATTTAGTAAGATTTAAATAGATNCTTTTCCGGAAGTCATAAATAACTATTTCATCAATGAAACTGTTTTTGCTAAATATTATTTATACAACAAACAACATACATACATTCAATTTAGGATATGTAAATTATGTAAATGAACTGGAATAGTAAATTCGATCAAGTCAAATGTGTAATTAAGATATATTTATATTCCAATAAAATGTTATACGACTGATGTGTTAATTTCAAATCTATTATTTTTCTATCTTTATATTATCTGAGTAAAATCATTTTGCATTATTCAAAAAGTCAGCTATTTTAAGGACGCCAATCCTAAAATCTATTAAACACATATATTAATCCCTGTCTCCTGCACATTTACTTTTTATATAATTATTATTTACAAACAAAATTTATTAAATTTAAATAAATTATATAATTAGTTTTTAAAAAGAAATATTTACAATTTAGAGAGTGTAAGCTTGTAATTATTAAACATACGTACCTTTATAAAATAGATACAAGATGGTCAGTTTCTGATGTTTATTTGCTGGATTGAGGTAGACCAGTGACGCTTTCTGATAATTTCTTAATTTCCCAAAATTTCAGTCACATGACCCCCTGAATGTGAACCTGACCACTCCTACCCAATCGGAGTATCTTTTTACTGCAAAGTTGACACCATTTCAACTGTTAATCAGACAATTAGGCTTTATTGAAATCGGATAACATTGATCTTAGATTTGAGTGTTTGGGCCAAATAAAAAATTCTTTCCCAGGTTATTTTGTTAGCTAAGTATCATAGTTTGCTTTTGTTGTGTAACTCTTGTATCTAATTTGTGGACACATGTTTCTTATCCAATCATTCAATTGTTATGTTTACGTAATTTATTATTAATCCCATTTACTAATTCTATTCTTAATGACACATTTATTTTTATTTAAGGGTTTTCTTTGTTCTCTGGGCTAACTTACGAAACAATTACTTTTTATGCACAACTAAATATTTTCTAGTCTATACTGTATTTATTATCTTATTTATTATAATTTCAAATTCTACAAATATCTTCTTTCAATTTCAATCTCCCGAGCTTTCTTTAATATTCAAATTTTACAGCTCAGAAATGATTTTCTTAAATTTTATATTTTATTCTTTTGAAGAGAAATTATTCACCATTACAAAAGTATAAATCATTATCACCATAAAATAATAGCCGACATCTGAAAAAAGGCGGAAAGACTAAGACAGAACTTTTTCAAGTTTGTTTTGTCTTGCAGATTCAGTCGTTTAATTGTAATAAAATATATTTTAGGGAACCTGGTGATTTATTAAAGTAATTTTAGATATTTTTTTTACTAAATTACTTTAATTTGTAATCTATTAAAAATACAAAAATACCAAAGTTGCATTAACAGTAAATTTTTGTAATGCTGTACACGTGTTTCAAGAAGTAACCTCTCATCAGCAGCATGAGAATCAAATAATATGGGAAACCATGATCCAAAAAATTCATGAATGGTATTTGATGTAGTCCGATGTTAGAGAATGCCATTTCTTTCGATTCAATCCCAGAATTAAGTTTTAACGATTAAGTAAAATTCAGGAATGATAGGTTTTTGCAACAAAAATAGTAACGTGTTAAAATAAAACCATGTTATGATCTTACGATGCTGTAAATTATTCTCTAATGATACGTGAAGTTTAAACTGGTTCTGACCGGTTAGATAAATTTTGACATTCAACACTCGTGCTTTTTCCCGTCAAATCTATTTTGAATACAATGCTAGGTGTATATTATTAAAGATAAAGATTACTCCACTTTATCCCGATTAATATCATATTTTATCTACTCTCGATAGTTAAATTTAATTTTTTTAAAGCGTGACCAGCTGCCTCGCAATTAAAATTTTAAAATTAAACTGTCTCTAGTGGATAAAATATGGTAATGGACGGAATCATGTGGTACAATCTATATTTATTGGGACATGGAAACAAATAAAGTATCGTTATTTTGAATTTCTCGTACCCAATGTACGGATTAGTGAAAGATATGTGTATTTTTCTTCTTTTGAATGGAAAGGACTCACTGTCAAACGAAAAAAAGTCGTTTCAAATATTTGCCAAATCTATTTATGGTGGCGTAGCCATACATGAAGAAAATTGAGAACCCTTGCAGATAACTTTCACCGGCAGTGACATTTATTGTCAATTTTAGAAAACAATAATACCACTAGGTAAATGCCACTGCTGGTGGCTTGTTAGTTACCGAGGGTATTTACCTGCACTATGGTCCAGTACACATTGTCTCTCATTTTTAGCACCTTTGGTATCGGTCGTCCATTTTTTTTATATGATCAGCACTGAAAGATGTCGAAATGGCTATCTGGGGCAACTAAATTCACACAAATAACAAAATACCGAAGTTATTGTTAAATAAAGAGTACACCACAAGATCCCAGGCATTACCATATTTTATCCACTAGAGATAGTTAAATTTCAAAATATTAATTGCATGGCTTGCCGGGCATTTTAAGATTTTAACATTTATATCGTGAGTGGATAAAATATGGTAATAATCGGAATGAAGTGGTGTAATCTTTTTCTTTAGTTATTAATGGAAAACACCGAGAATTGTATTCCGAATGGATTTGGCAGGAAATAGCACAGTGCTTAAACCAAGATACGTTGAATATGAGAATTTATCTAACGTGTCAAAACCGGTTTAAACTTGACATATCATTACATAATCTAGTTTCTGCATATGCGGATTTCGATAACTACAAGTAATTGAAAAGTATTTGTCAAAGTTCTTTTTCAATTTAATTAGATTTTTTTTTAGATTGTTTAAGACCGTCGGTCAAGAACACTTATACTTTGACAGTTATATACAGGCCAATTAATTTTATACATGACTGTTGGTTCAACAGAATGGCTTGACTAATAATTGCAGTACTTTTCAGTCTTTTAAATATTAACAGCCACTGTCCGTCGAAAAACGGCTGCTATGGATAACAAGTTTCGGGTTTAGCGTGCATAACAACGGTAGGGGAATACCGATGGAACAAGGGAAGAGATGAATATAAAAATCAAAGTCCATAGACATGGAAAAAACGGGAACACGGGAAACAAAGACAAAACAAGGTACGGAAATTAAAAGACGACATTCAGGACAAAGGCATAGTTTGAACTTCCATTAATACTGAGGTTACTGTCAACTTAATTTATGCAGATGACCATTTTGACAACTCATGTCTTTTTAATATTTCGCAGACAATGAACCGAAATATGTAAAATTATGAAACTATTTCTTAACTTGCTGTTACTTTGAATTTAAGGAACAAGGCGTATGCTTTGAAACTTTATATCCTTTTTTGCCTTGAGCTGATCACAAAGAGCAAAATTGAAAGTTTATAGCTGATATGAATCATATTCAAATGACATAATTTTACAATTCTTTAGTTGTCAGTAACCTTGACAAATATTGTTTGACAATTTCAGACAATTAGGGCAGAACCAGTTAAAAGCCTTGCCTGTCGGAGTCTTTGACAATTGTATAAATATCCTATTCCTGTAAGTACTTGTGAAATTAGAATTTCCGTGGAAATAGTAGAACAAATAGAGCTAGGAAAAATAAGGGAAACGGGGAATGTGTCAAAGGGACAACGACCCAAAGGGGAGTAATAACAACATAAAGCCACCATAAGATTTTCAATGAACGGTGAGGAAACCCAACACCCAACGGCAGGTCGGAGTTTGCCCTAAATAAATAGTAATCAAGTTCTAGCCTGCCCTAAATAAATAGTAATCAAGTTCTAGCCTATCTACATAAAACTTCAGTGTAATTTCGTTTACATGATGACATATAGAACCAATTGAAAGTTCCAGGTATTTTGGAGGTTCAAATTGGGACAATAACAAAATTCCGCCGTGCGCGGTCCCGGCTTATGAATAGGCCCGCAGCATCCTCTGAGCTTGGAGTATGAGTCTTCCTAACAGAGGCCTGGCACCTGGATCGGTTTTCAGGGGCTCCGACTACAGAGCTGCCGGGCACGTCCCCAGTTGGTGGATAGGGGAATGCCCTGTCTATGCGGGGTAGTCAGGTCATAATACGGAAAGCCTGCCCGTGAACAATTGTAGCCAAACTGTTTGGAGAAACGCCACGCTCCATGCAGTATAAAGACCCCTTCTATATTTCTAAAGAGAGCAGACGTACTGGGTGTCGTATGGAACGCTAAATTTCCTGCCCCTACCCATTTCTCCCCATTTTCCAGTGGCAATCATAAGTCGTTACCCCGGTTGTCCCTTTTACCTTTATTTCTTTCTTTCTTTACTTACAATTTTTGAATTGATTAACTTGTTCTCGTCCTGATATAGCTGAAATATTGCTCATTGGACATTAAACTCTAACTAATCAATCAATCAATCAATAACAAATTTACAGAACAGAGTTGTCAAGGGCCGAAATCGATGAGACAAAAAGACAAATCAGGTTGAAACCACCGGAAACATTGTCGACTGCAATGGTCCTAATTTGGTACAGTCACTTCATAAGAAATAATCTGTTAAACCGGTATTATGGAACGCCTAACCTCCCCTTTCTTAGCAGTAGTGTCCGGTAGCAACTCAACAGAATTGTTAAAAGTTCATAGACAATGAAAAATAACTTTCATCATAGTTCTAAGTAAAATAAAGAATCTTGTTTCACTGTTCGAACCAAAACTTCAAATAAAAAAAAGAAATTGAAAGGAAAATCTTGTGGTTAATATTTTCAATAACAACACTGGATTGACTGTGGTATAACTTTTTTTTTCTTTTTAGAGTATTGATATACAAATAAATTTGACCAGGTTTACATAAAAACACACAGTACCCGTAACAAATATATCTATCTATTACAACACTGTCCCTCGCCATTATCTTAGCACATATTCAAGGTACTTAGTCTTAAACACTTAAGTCATTTTTTATCATACAGATGTATGGAATTTTCACTTTTCTGGTAAAAATTCGTAATGAAAATAGTTACTCAGCAAATAATGCGTGTGTGATCTTATCATTTTGTCAAGTTCCTGAGTGACATAATTTCACAGGCCGTTTTTTTTTTAACAGAACCATTGACGAAAACAAGTTATCAACAATACCCGCAGCACTTTTTGATGGATTAGATCAACTCCGTTTTTTGTAAGTAATAAAACAGGTAAAATGTTACAAAAAGTGCATCGGTCAAAGCAAACTATTCACTTCGGTATTTATCAGGTATAAACGTAAATTGTAGTCTTTGCAAACAGAACATCTATGCAATTCAAACTTAGAATCTCTCTTGAATATAGTTTATGACATATAAAATATAAAGGAACCGAACAGTCAGTCAAAAATACAATGAAAACAGCGAAAAGACCAAGAACAAAGACATCACATAAGCGCGACACAGAAACCAAAAACCAGAGGCTCCCAGGAGCCTGTATCGCTCACCTGGCTTTCAGTTGCCACAATCAAGGTAACATTGTAAGTTATACAATTGATCTTTAGTTTCTCAAACTTTCGTAATTTTATTCTGAAGTGATCACTGCTGACTTCAAGTTATGAGTAATGGGTAGCATAGCCTTGTTGAAGTTACCTGTTTATGAAAAAACCAGCTCTATCAAGGAACAGAGGAAGTCACTTTATCGCCGAAAGTCCCTTAAATAGTGAATGAGTTGGGATGCTAGAGTTGTTGGCATGCTGCTACAAATAAAATGAAATTAGACTGATGGAAAAAGTGAAGATAACGCATTTGTAATATAGCCTAGCGAGCATCGATGGCTTTTTAAAGACAAACTGACAGTATTTAAATGTATAACGGAAGCTATATTTAAATAGGTGGGCTATTCTTTTTTTTTCATTTTGAAGAAGCCCTTCGATGCATTCAGCCTCACACGAGAGGAGACAAGGGGTTAGCTTTAAGGTGAACAATTTCAATTGGAATTCCGAAAGTCTAATGAAAAACAAGTTCTCCATACTGGACAAATATATTGTCGATTTGAAACTCTTAACATTCTACTCACTTCTTCCACAGCGGAGTCGTCTTTTACAACGTTTACATCACTCTCCTCCATGAACAATGTACTTATATCTCCATTCACGTTCTTATAGAAGAGCTTCTATGAATAAAAAAATGGATGGGTTGTCATAGTTTTAAAACTAAACTAAATTTATCGTCTGTTAATTTTAATATAAATAACAAAATACCGAAGTCACTATTTATTCATTTTCTGCATAATTATGCGCATTTCGACAACTTATGTCTCATTAGTGCAGATCAAGCCAAAACATTTGAAGTCCATATAAATAACAAAATACCGAAGTTACTGTAAATGAATCAGACAACCAATAAGCAAACGTTGAAAATAGTACGAATACGAGCAATAAATGCAATACGGGATATAGGATTTCTAGTAGTGTCAATAGCCGATATTGTCGATTACGTTATCTGAGCTAAAATACAGAATGTCAATTTAATATTGTACAAACATTTTAGATTCAAAAGATCAGGAATATGCTTTTCTCTGATTAAATAACGTTGCCCTCTTTATGTATACTAACCTTCCCTTTGTCGTTTTGGTCACATGCTACCACGTAATGGTTATATAGTGAGTATATTACGAAAGCATATGGAGTAAATGGACATGAGACCATAACACATGTGTTAACTCCAACTGCAATAATTTTAATGAGGTGTATGGCCATTTCGGAAATTCATTCCTCATCAGCAGCACTGGAACCCAAACAGAGGAAATTCATATGATTTCAAAAAATGTTTACAATGCATAAAACCAAACAAAATCCGAATAATAATTTACATCAAATATAGCTAAGGACAAAACTACGATGGAGGGAGTTGATCCTTCGGTTTAAGAATTTGCATAAATTTACATAATTGTACTTAAACAAAGTGTACCCATGAGATATTATATAGTATAGTTTTTTTCAATTATGCTTACAAAATTCGGCATGTATAAGGTAGTAGAGGGGTCCAAGGAGTGTTAGATAGAATTTTGAAACATTGACAAACGTAATTTTATTTTATAAGAGAAAACAAATTATAATTTAAAACAAATGGAGTCACCGCCAAAATCATACCGAAAACGCATAATTGTTAGTTGAAAATCTGGAAAAAGATAATTTATTTTTCAGAATCATGTAAGTAACAGCAGATAGAATTTCGGTTTACGCTTGGTATTGTTTGCATTTGTATTAAATTATCTAAAATCTTAAAGAAAAGTGAGAGTAACCAAAGTGATTTTATAATTATTTTAAAATTCAATTTAGGTACTGATATCATTTAACCATAATTTCTAAGTCACCACCCCCTGGAACTCTCACTTCCGAATTATTTTGCGATGCAAAATAATCGTGACTTTTATTTACAATACTTACACTAATTAATCGAAATAAACCATTTACTTGTTTTTTAATCCAAATATTTTAAATGTTTTTGCCAAAATGTAAAATGCATGTTTGTACTTTTCTTTACTGAAAAAAAATACTCATCAAAGCATAAAATCACGGAATACTCCAGTGCGACCTTAAATTTTAGACGTTGCTGACATAACATTTTGCATTTTCGTAATTTTTATATGGTTTTTATGTATCTATATTTTTATATCTCAATCCCTCTTAAATCATTTATAATTCATCCTTTAAGGTTAGTGAGTACACATGACCCCAAAAATAATTCCGAATTCAAAATGGCTATTTTTTATATATTATTGTCGAATACATACCCTTTCTTTGATATAAATATTGGACCACCTTTTCAGGCGTTTTTCTGAGATAAATAGGGTTAAAGTTCCCCCCTGAATAATGGTCCGAATTCCCATTTACCCCCCCTCCTTTTGACCATATAAAAAACAAATTGTACATTTTTTTGTAAAAAGAGTGTTTTGATTTAAAGTTTTTGTTGTTTTAAAGGTACTTCTAAAAATATATCCATTTTTGTCAATTTTTATTTGTTAATATTCCCAATTATGTGCACATTGAGGTTAGATATTTTATCGCTTTTTGCCAATTGGAGGGAAATAAAAAGTGAAATTCAGAAAAACTTCCGAATTTAAAATTTAGTTTTTTTACTTAAATATATACTTTTATACGGTATCTTTAAAATATGAAACATCAGTATAGCAAATCAGGCATTTAAGAGACCGACAAGCATTCAAAGTTGATAACATTGCTGTCCTCCCCTAAAATAATTTGCCGTCACTAGAACAGAAACCGGATGTGATGTCACCGGATGTGGCTGTAGCACAAATACCAAACTAAAAAAGCCATATGACTGTATACGGTCTTCACTTGACTAGAACAGGAAGTTGTAGGTTACACGGAAGTGGATACTTTCTTGCCTACTGTTAATCATAATTACAAAAATTTCATCTACAAATTAAAATTTTGTGATATATTGTATGATAGTTCAACACGTGACCCCACAGGAGTCCTATAGAGAGATAAAGAAGCGCACATGCAGGACCGGAAGTAGTTGTTATTTCCAATTGGCCACCGTTTTGACCGGAATGAGTTGATATTTCTAATATTTTCTTGTTCCAAACTTCTAGGGACTGATCTTTATAAAACAGAAATCAGCAGTGGCTTGTTCTGGCAGTATTTCTATCACGTCTGCATTACTTATTTAGAAGGGGAAGACTGCTATTGTTGTTCTAGGGTGAATTCTCTCTTCCGACAATTTTTAATTTTATCAATGAAGGGATATGGAGTAAATGCAAATGAGACAAAGTCTCTACAAATACATGGTAAATAAGCAATGGAACAACGCTTTTATTGTTGTTCTTCATCTTGAAGTCGCCATGAGGCCTTCAACAACGAGCTTTACTCATACCTCATAGAAGGTTCAAGACGGCCCCTAGCACCGGTTTGAGCGGAATTCACTGCAATTGTCGAACAACGCTACATCCATGCTTTTTTATCCTAATGATCCATGGATGCGGGATCGTCAACAAACTTAAAGTTAACTGGCGAAGTGTTCTTACAATCGCTGTCATCCACTGCCCGATAAAAAGACGACAGAAGACGATCACAACATTTAAACAACCACAGGGCACTCATCGAGCCAATTGTAAGAAAACTTGGCAAAATAAAATTAAGTTTTATTCTATCATTATTTTCCCTTTTCTCATCCCTTTGTGTACATTATTTACATGTTTCACTACTATCTCTCTATTTTATTTAATTTTCATCAGTCATTTTCCCCTTTTCAGCACTTTTACTGTGTTAATTTTTTATTATTTTCCCGTTTCTCGCCTTATTTCAAGATTATTTGCATTTTCCATCATATACGAAGGAATTTGAATTTTGCCCGCCATTTTCTGTTCCCATATCAACGGTCACCATTTTGATGTTTTTAAAACCAAAGTTCGTTTCTACACATACTCAGTAACCTTCCTGTCAAATTTCATTCCATTCTGAACATTTAAATTTTTTCCCGCCATTTTTATGGTTTAATCTCGTGACAGCTGTCCTCACTAACCTTAAACATACTAGTTAAAACGCTGTACCAATGAGCATGAAGCCTTAGATGAAAAGTAAAAAAATAATAGAACTCGAATCAAAATATTCATATGAAAAAGGAAGGAAGTGGGGTAAATGTCAAGAAGACAACATCCCATATCAAGATTAAAACGACACAAAATAAAGCATCTAGGGGTCGACGTACCGTCTTCAACACAGTGAGGAACCTCACACCATATAGCAAGCCCTAAATTGCCCCCAAAAAGGTAAAAAATGGAATAAATCAATGGAAACAAACCACATCGAATAACCCAAATATCAAGAAACTAAAATTTTATAAGAAGACAAGGACAACCCAATGACCAACATATTCCTGACTTGGGACAGGCGCAAAAATTGCGGTGGAGTTAAACTCGTTTTCTTGGATCAAAACCCTCCCCTATGTGTGGTAAATGGCTAAAAAATAAATACAAAAAAGACTCACTGAGTAGAATTCAAACCAGAAAAAAGTCCAACTTATCAAGACGAGTACCCGTAAAATGAAGTACATAAAACATGAAGACAATACACACAGGTACTGTCCGGAGAAATGCTCGTAGTTACTGACAGCTAGCTAAGGACATAATTTCCGTTGACTATGATATAAAGCCTTTTTACATATGAAACTTCAATTGAAATACTTCTAAATAGATTTGGTATAACAATATCATCAATTATGAAAAAAAACATGACATTGTGCAATTCCAAATACTGCCAATATGAAAAATTGTTTAAATTTAGTTATGGTGTAAAGCATTTAGAAGATGATCAATATTTTTGCTAACAAAAATCAGAAGGAACGATTTAACAAGAATGCTGTATTTATATCCTTTATGAATAAGTTTGTTCAACGGATTAATAAGTTTGAAGGACAATTTTTTAATTTATGCTCTATGTAAATAATATTGCCATAGAAGTTTAGATTTGAAATGCCCTGATGTATAAGAGCCCTGTATGTAGAACCAAATTTTCTTAATAAGTCAATATATCTATAATAAAATTTAGAGAATGTTTTTATCAGTTTATGATATCTAAACCCTTGATGCAGAAGTTTTTTCTGTACGGCTTATAAAATTATATCTCAACAAATGAAGTAAAAATAAAGTAATCAAATAATGGTTACTATGTACACTATTCATTCTGAGACACTATTTTGCATAAAATCTGATATGTTTCAACATAAATGTAATACAGTACGCTTAAAAATTTGGTTACTGCAGCTACATATTTTTAAAATTTTACCTTAAAAATGAAAAGTTCAATAAATGTACAACAAAGTTTTTATATATGATAAAAATAAACAACAAAAAGCATTGTTCCTTTGCTTATTTTTACCACGTATTTGTGGAGACTTTTTCTGATATGCATTTACTCCATATCCTTTCATTCACCATATGGTTGATGTGGTAACAGGAAAACATATGGTTTAAGTTTCTAAATTTCAAACAAAAAGAAGTAGTTTTTTGTTCAAATCTCCTGACATTTGTATCGTATTATATAATATGGTAATGACAGAAAATAAATAAAAGTAAATGTCAAAATTTTCTATTAATTATATAATTTAGGAATTTTAGCATTTTGAAATTCCTCGGCCGATGCCACTGCGGATGGACCCAAGGTTTCGAGGGTATTAACCAGCCAAGAAGTAAGACTTGTCTGACATGAAAAGTATTAAAATACATATATATTTACAGTTTTCATTAAAATTCAAATCGCTTATAAATATTGAAGCTGAGAAATACAATTAGGTACTTATTTATATGTATATTAGTTGGCAGCTTAATAAAATTATGCTGTTTCAGAATCAATTTTAAGCAAAAACACCAAATATTATGGGAGAATTGAATATTACAAATGTATCTCCAAACCGAAAAAAAATGTACTTCACAACAAATGTTTATGATGTTTTGTTTTAATTTATGTTTTCTGGTGAGAAATAGTTAGGCAATGCAATGTTTGTATATGAAGGTATTATCCTTATCTGGGTACGTAAATTTTAAATAATCAATTACCATGCATTTTAACAGAAACATTGACAAGAATGGCTTATCAACTTTACCTATCACAATTTTTGATGGATTAAGTCGACTCATGGCATTGTAAGTAATTATATAGTAATTAAATTAAGTAGTTAAATGTATTTTTCTAAATTCTACAAAAAAGGCAATGGTCAAAGCAAACTTTCCCAAACTTTGATATTGAGTTATTTGACAAATCACTCAGATATAAACGTACAATTAAGTTGTTTTAACCAGAACATCTTTGAAGTTCAAATCAGGGTTCTTTCTCGAATAGTTTATGACAGTAGAATACCATAGAAAAACATAAAGGTGATTACAAAAATCGAAGGTCAGAATAGAAAACAATGGTGTTAGACAGGTTCAGAAATAAAAACACACATTGAAAACCCAAGGCACTCACATTATGAACTCCCATGACACCGAGAGTGACATCAGGTACTCCGAAAGGATAAGCATGTCCTGCTCTGTAAACAGCACCCGTGTCTCTATCAGTGAGTCTAATCTAGGAAAATCAAAATTGGTAATCCGAGGAAACGTTAATGTAACCGGAAATGTCTAGTTTCATTAGGGACACCGAAACGTCATATCTTTCAATGATGTCAAGGTGAGGGTAATATCATTTTTCGAAGGATGAAATTAACATAGGCTGAACAAATCACTGACTAAGCAGCTTTTTTACAGTGTTTTGCACTATTAAATAAAATCACTGTTCAAATTACTTGTTTGACAGTAACGAATCAACAGTAAAACGTACACTTCATAGGCTGAAGTGGTAGGTATATGGCTGTCTAGAAAGGGAAACAACGGCAGTAGAATACCAAAGGAACAAAGGGGTGAAATTCACAAAAATCGAAGTCCCAAGACAGGGCAAAAACGAGAACATAGAAAACAATGACGTTAGACACAAAACAATGACGTTAGACACATACAAAGCACAGAACCAGAAATTACAACATTCAGAACAAAGCAATGGGGAAGTTTAAACAATGACGCTTTTCATTAAGCTTAGATTTCAAAAAGTCATCTTCGTCATTATGCAACAAAAAATCTCGGTACGAAACTGAAGAAGGTTCGCCAGTACCTTTTCTAATTTCAAGCTCATTGGGATAGATCTGATGTAAATATTCCTTAAATTTTGGAATATTAAGAAAAGGTACGCGTTGTACTATCGGAAGCTGAAATGAAAAAGACTTGGATTATTTGTGTTAGTCCTTGTAAAAATGTTGCTTTGTGAGAGTAAAGAAAACGATCAGCTGAAAGTGGGGCACAGTAAGTACCCATAAAAATTGATATTGTCTGTTGGAAAACGCAACCTCCAAATTCACCAAAAATATGTCAATTAAAATTCAGAACATCTTGATTTCGTTAGTATTAGTGTATTTCTTATTTGAATCAGTGAGGTTCTTTCCAAATTTGTTATGTTTTCAATACTACTCAAAAGGTATATGCGTTCTCCAGTTTAAGTGTTATCTACAATTACTGTTTTCAGTTTATTGTGTGACAGGGTTGTATAATTAGTAGAAAAATCAAAAGTTTGAGTGTTGTGCCAATGGCTTTAATTGGTTGAGGACAGATGTTCTAGGAGATTTTGTAGAATTTTTAAGAATCCATCTGATTCACGCCGCTCTAGGGGTATGCTTTATTACAGTATGCCAAAATTTAAACAATCAGGAAAATTTAAAAAAAAAGATTTATCATCAGTTTTGTTATTGAAACTTTTTATCTATTCTAAGGATTCATTCCGCGTATTGCACTCGATGGATATTATTGGTGCTGGATATCTTTGGTGATTATTAATTCTTTCTGACAATATTTGGATAATGGCTTGCCGTATTATTGATTTCTATGGTACAGATGAGAGGTTGCTTCTTAAAACACGTGATCAGTATATTAGAATTTACTGATTTTTATGCAACTTGGGTATTATCGTATTTTCAATTCCAGGCAACTTGCAGAGAACATGATAAATGCCTTCCCTATTGGAGTCTTTGATAACTGTACAAATATCCAATACCTGTAAGTACTTGTAAAATTAGAATATGATAAAAAACAGGTAGAACAAAGGGAACCAATCTATTTACATAAAATGTCACTATAGTATCTCTTATATGAGGTCATGATGTGAAACCTATATTCCAGGTGTCTAGGAGATTAAAGATATTGTGTCAAAATGAAGGTATTCAGATAACCGCAAAGCTATGAGAAAATTTAGTAATAATTTCAATCATTATTGCAACGTCTAATTTCATTAGTCAACGTCATGAAGAACAAAGAAGTAATTTCTCGATATTTATTCTTGCCCATTAATACAGCCGAGGTAAAATACTACATAGTGACACGTCAAATTCAGTGACAACATAGGAATTATAGGAATTAATGTAATTCTGAGGAATTTATGAATGGGAAAACGCAGCCGTCGGCCGCAATAAACTCCTCCAAAATTACTTTTATTCCTTATTTATTTCTTTTCGAATTAGATGATGGGTTTACGACACGTAAAGGCTCATTTGCTATTGCTGAGGGTACAGTAGCAACTTAATAGCAATGGCTATTGAAATGTCATACAATGAAAAGTTATGTTCATCCCAGTACTAAGTAAAAAAAATAATACATCACTGTTCGGACCGAAACGTACCGTCAAACTTTTCATAAAAATATCAACTAATGGACCAATTTTGAGTTTATAATTAAGTTAACAAAGTTTCTAAATGTGATTTAAAAAATTATTTCTCGGACCATTCAAGGACGACGGACATTAAGTGATAGAAAAAGCCAACATTGCCGTCTAAGCTAGAAAGAAGTTTAAAAAAATGTTTTAATTATACAAACATTTTAGATAAAAAAGACTAAAACCACATTTTTCAATAATTATATCACATGGCCTTAAAATGTATATTGAAAAACCCTTTGTCATTTTGGCGACACGTGGCCTAGTAATGGTTATATACTGAATAATTATAACATGCATAATTATACATGTAGTTTGTTCTATTGAGGTAACAAAGTTCAGCATGAAATATCGGCAAGAACTTTTACATGTTATAAGATTTCGCAAAATGCAAAATAAAAAGTAGGGGGTCACTGGCCATTTAGCCCAAAAATTAAACTAAAATGTGGAATTTTCAGTCGAAATATTTTATTCGTGTTACATCGGAAATACTTCTGAACAATTTTATATCTGGCTTGCATTTGTATTTATATTTCTGTTTCCAAAAAAAACAACCGAACTTGTTTCTAATTATTGCTCAAAGTTAAACTATTTTTCGATGCAAAACCCATCCTAACTATAATTTGCAACGCTAACTTTTAATAACAGATATAGACCCAATACTTGTGTTTTGAATAAAAACATTTTAAACGTTTACTCACAATAAAAATGCCCTTTGTGCTTGAACATAAAAAAATTAAAGAAAAAGGAATACTCCAATATTGCCTAAAATAAACAATTTAGATGTCGATGACAAAGTTTTCACATTTAAGTAGACTCTTTTTGGTTTTAAATATCGTTTCTTTATTATCTCGATCCCATATGTCATGACCAAACTAAGATCAGTTATATAGTTGTGCTTGCGTTCAAAGTTTAAAGCACTTTAGCTTTAATTATTCCATTACCAGAGGGATAAAGACTTTATACAGTTGTGTTAATATGTTTGGAAAACAATTGGCTGATTTTGACGGGTGTTGAATACAGAGCAGGACTTGCTTACCCTTCCGAAGTACTCACGCTGTAAGTGCTTCAGTTGTAGTTTTCTCTTTTGTGGGCGTGAGTTGTCTTTGGTCTTCGTCTTCTGATGTTCTTGCTTTTGCCTTGTATGTAGACTTTGATTTATGTGCTTCTTTCCTTGGGTATTCTACTGCTTTTTCAAAATTCTAGAGGTATAAAACAAGGATGTTTTTCATTTGCGTTCTATTTGTTATCTTTATCGAAATAATAGAGATCAAGTAAAGATTTTTTGGGGTTCAAAAGCAGAGATATCAGTTGCACTGAATGAAATTGAAATATTTTGAACGGTTTCAAGTCTAATTTCGAATAAATACAAAACTGGGTGGGGGAAGGTGTTTGGGTTGGAAAATTGTAAGGATAAGGTAAAAATATTAAACTGGGTGGAAACTCAAGTTAAAGTCTCAGATATATATGTTAGGCATAGTAAACAAGATGTGTTTGTGAAACACTATGCCCCCGGTAGCACCCATGCAATAATTGATACTAAAAATTGCCATATACACTGGAAACTAAGGTTTATTAGACATTTTAACTAGGCTCCATTAGATCTATACACATATAGAATATCAAGACTCTTGCAATCAAGATTTTGATCTTCATCTGTGACCTTGACCTTTTTATCTGAACTAAATGAACTTTGCACAATAGAGTTTAGCTTTATATGATATATCTGCAGGCTTAAGATGAAGGTCTTATGACATCAGGTTATAATGATATATGCAATAGTAAAATTTTTGTTTTCCAATTTGCACTCAGTGATCTTTACCTTTGACCTTACATTGATTTTTAGTGGATTTGTACTAAGTTGCACTAGATCTATTCACATATAGAATATGATGATGCCTCTAGCAAGTGTAATTAATAAGCTATAGCAAAATCTAGATTTAGAATTCTATGACCTTGCCTTCGACCTGACCTTAGTCTGAGTGAACTTTGCACAATGCTGTTCAGCTTTATATGACCAATATTCAGGCCAAATCGGGTTAAAAGATATAGGAAATGTTAAAGTTTTTCTTATTTTTTTTAAAATTTGCACTCAGTGACTTTTACCTTTGACCTGACCCAATTTTTTTTGGGATTTGTACTAAGTTTCATTAGAACTATTCACATATATCAAGCCTGTAGCAATTGTAAGTAGTGAGCTATAGCAAAATCTAGATTTTGATATTTTGACCTCTATGACCTTGACCTTTGACCTGCCCTGAGTGAAATTTGCATAAAAGTGTTCAACTTTATATGATTAATACACATATCGAATATAGGGGCCTTTCACAACTGGTTCAAAAGTTATAAGCCAGGTTAAAGTTGCAGACAGACAGACATACATACATGATGATTCTTTACCAAACCCTTCGGGAAGATTTGAATTTCATTAATATTCCGTAGTGTTACAGTGTTTTACCAGCAGACTAGGCTCCTTGAGCTAGCCGGCAGTTTAGCGGCGAGCAATCCTTGACCCATTTATTTTAAATCACGATTTGTCTTATTCTTTCCTTTTCAAGATTGTGGTCTTGAGTTAGTGGCCTACCTGTATTGGGTTTTATTAGTATGTTTATTATACTATAGGGAAACGGGATACAGAAAGGGAAGGTTTGGGTACCCATAAACTGGTTTTATCCTACCGCTAGCTGTTGCAAGTGCCGGTACCAAGTCCGGCTATCCCGAGTTCTTATCGTTATCTATATTTGACTTTTTCATTTTATTGTTTTTCTTGTGCAGTTCCCTGGTTGATTGCGACATGTAATTGTAATGTTCGGCCATTGTAAGTGTTTCCCGTTATCTTTCCTTCATTAATACACACAGTAAGACAGGACAAAAACAATATCCAAAGATCCGGGCCATAAAAAGATGGTGAAAGTCTAAACTTGGATAAAAAGTTGAGTAAATGGAAGAGCTTTTTAGCTCACCTTGCATAACAGGCCATGTGAGCTTTTGCCATCACTATGCGTCAGTCGTCCGTCCGTCTTTATATCTGTCAACAATTTCAAAAATCTTTTCCTCTAAAACCACTGGGCCTAATGACATCAAACTTACCCTGAATCATCACTAGAATATGGCTTCTCAAAGTTGTATTTGATTAGTCGGCAGGTCAAACAACATGGCTACTATTAATAAAAATAAAACATAGGAGAAAATTGGTGTTTTGAAAATAACCCCAAAACCGTTACAGGTACCAAAAATCTTACAAGATCTACCTGCCTTGCAATTTTTAAGAAAAGTCGAAACCTGTCTTGGAGTTATTGCCACTTTTCTGTAAAATTTTCAAAATTTGATTAAAAAAAAAATTGTTTTTGGAAAAACTACAACAAATAAAAGTCAACTAACAATTTTTAGCATACCACGAAAATATTAATATCCATTCTCCTTTATTTGGCAAATTTTCCAATTTTATACATCGTCCGTCAACAATTTAAATCTCTTCTCTGAAACAGCTGAGCCAATTGCAATCAAACTTTGCCTAAATCATCACCAGAATATGCAAATTTCAATTTTTGTTCGATAAGTCCGAAGACCAAACAAAATGCCCTTGTTACTAAAAATAAAACATGGGTAAAATTGTTGTTTTTTGCAAATAACTCAAAACCATTACAGATATCAAAAATCTGACGGTGTAAAAATGATCAGCATAGCCATATCTACCTGTCTTGTCTCGTAATTCTGAAGAAAATCCGAAAACCTTTTGGAGTTATTGCCCATTTTCCGTAAAAAAATTAAAAACTTTGATTAATAGGAAAACTACAACAGATAAAAGTCAACTTGAAATTGAAGAAATGTTAAGCATACCAAGATCTACCTCTGAAAATTTGAAGAAAATCTAAATACCCATGTTGGAGTAATTGCCCTTTATTTGTCAAATTTTCGATATTTTCAACATTTTGTCTTGTATTTCAAAAATGATTCCAGATAAAGGGTAAGTTTGAATAGCAAAGTGCTCAGCTTATCAATAGCTACAATTTCTACATATGTTGAACTGGTCCGCATCTCATCCAAGATCGCTGCCATAGAACATAGTTAAAAATCTGACCATAATGGAAAATGTTATAAATTGTTACTTTTTGAAAACCATTTCATACTTTAAGTTGTTATACTAGTAAGTAGGCATGGTAAGATGATGGCCATTAAACAAATCTATGATTTTAGTGACCTTCATAAATCAAAAATGGCCGCCACTGCCGATCCTAGTGTAACATTAGACCCTATGGGAAAATGTTATAAATGACTTCTTCTCGAGAACGGTTTCATATATTAGGTTGATATTAACTAGAAATGGTAACATGGTGATCATTTACCAAATTATAAATATTTGTACCGTTCACGTATACAAAATGGCCTCCACTGGGGAGCATAATTCAACATAGGACCCTATAGGAAAATGTTGTAAATTGTTAATTCTTCAAAACCATTTCATATAACAAAATGATATTAACTAGGCATTATAGCACGACATTAATCTGCCAGATGAATAATTTTGCCATCAAAATCGGCTGTCACATCAATTAATCAGTCTTATTTAATCATGTGGGAAAATCTTATTTGATTAATAGCCAACAGGTTAGCGGTACAGGCTCACATGTTAGCCTCTGGCTACACAATCGGAGAAAAACAAATTGAAATATTTTGGAAAATTCTAATTATTAAGGCCTTGATATTCAAAAATTTACTTTTCAACTAGGGTGGTCAGCCAATCAACAAATTTATTAAAGAAATAGAATCACTACAATTTAAGTTAATTTGGGATGTAATACGGGATAACAGTTCAAAAACATGCAATAATAGAAGAATACAATAAAGGGACTCCAAAAAATTGATATTCACAGTTATTTTAATATTTAAAGCTATCTTAAATTGCACATTTGGTTCAAGGATCGGTTTGGTTGCATGTTTGGTTCAAGGTTTCAGTGGTTTCAGGGAAGACGATGAAATTTGATTTTCCCGTTGACTTAAATCTTAAACTATGTTCAGGCGGTTGCGACCATTTTTTTGTCAAACCTGACCGAAATAAGTGATTTTTGTCAAGGACCCTCCATATCATTTCAATAAAGTTTAGTTAAATTTGCTTTAATAGTTTTAGAGCAAATTAATAAAAACGATGACTTTCCATAAAGGGCCTCTGTTAAACTCTATGTATGCTCCGCGCTGTGTGCCATTTGTTTTCATTCAATTTGAACAAAATGAGCAAAATTTGTAAAGGACATTCCACACATAATTCCATTACTGTTGTTTTTTTTTTAATTTTGCTTATGTTGTATCAGAATAGAAGACAAAAATTTGATTTTCCAGTGTTGATAGAAAAAAATGAAAGGATATGGAGTGAATGTATATGCGACAAAAACGCACACGATATAAAGAAAACTCCAGTTTATCAAGGATAGGGCTTTTATTCCTGTATACAAACTTATATCCGTGCTGGCAACCACGGTTTTAATTTGATTGGAACAAAATTACCAGTCTTTGTGATAAAAAAAACTTCCATATATCATTCCTGCCAATTTTTGTTGAATTTGATTCTGTTGTTTTAGCAGAAAAGATAAAATAAGATTTTTTCCAGAGTTCCATTGTTAAGCTAACGGTCGCCGACGGACGGTAGATAGTTGCTGTGATAACCGAAAAATCAATTTATTTAAGTTTCTAACTTTAAAACATCAATGTACAATGAAAATAAGAGCTTTTATTGTAATTAAAAAAAATACAATAATAATAATTGACCGGTCATTTGTATATACTTTGTTGGCAGCTTATCAATATTAAGCTGTTAAAAGTTTCAAAATCAATTACGTACATTTACACCAAATATTATGTAATTAATATGTTTTCCCAAACATCTGTATTTGGGGTTATTGAAAGGACTTGATTATTTTCGATTTTTTTACCTAAAAGAAGAAAAAAACTGTCGATCTTAAAGTCCTTGTTGAATTTAAGTGTTTCATTAATTTTTCACGCTTTCCAGCTCTTTCCCACACATGAAAAAATACAAGGGATTATTTTTTAAATATTTATATGCATCTCATGGGATTTGTTTTTTATGGATTCCCCTTTCAAATTCTCAACGTTCCATTTCTAGATGGATTTTACCTAGGCTATACGGTTTTCAGCAAAGTAGAAAGGCCAAAATGATCTTTTAAATACAGGCATTTCCAGATGGGATCTTATCGTACTTAAAGGCGGAAATGAGTGACTCAATACCAGTAAGGTCATCTAGAACTGGATTGCTGGCTTATTTAAATAAAAAATGCCGACTTACCAATAGACAATGAACAACTGATTAACTGAAGGGTGCCATAACATTCGCAACTTTACAATTCGTTAAAAAGATTTTTTCCTGAAAAACAATTCACTCACACCTGTACAAAATGCTTTATACACACGTCCTCATTGATTATTTTATAATAAGTCCAAAAATCAGTTGATTGATTTTTATTTTTATGTCATTAATAGGCCTTCTACATTTTGTACAAAGTCCTTATTTCGTCAAACAGGAAGTATACATCTGACAGGACTGAAAATAAGAAATTCTTTTTAAATAATAATAAAGAGGCTTATACAAATTTTGAAATCAATTCTTCCAGTAGAAGCTTAGAAAAATGCGACTAAAAATTAATGTTTCACTTCATTTCGATCAAAGTCCACATTTCGTCAAACAGGAAAAATGAGGAAGTACACATTCAACAGGACTCAAAATATAAATTTCCTTACAACTTTTAATATTAAGGCTCTAAAACCTAGCTTGAAATCAAACCCTCTTGCAGAAGCTAAGAATAAAATGACGAAAAATTCATGTTTTACTACATTTCGTACAAAGTTCTAGTTTCGTCAAACAGGAAGTATATATCTGACAGGACTCAAAATAGGACGTTCCTTACAACAAATCATATAGAGGCTGCATACCAAGTTTAGAATCAATCCCTTAAGTAGAAACTGGGAAAAATGCGACTTAAAAATTCATGCGTCACTTCATTTCGTACAAAGTCCATTTTTCGGGAAATAAACATCTGACATGACATAAAACAATTAAACATCAAAAGAGGCTGTAAACCAATTTTTAAATCAACCGTTCTAGTAGAAGCTGAGGAAAATGAGACGAAAAATTCATGTTTCACTACATTTCGTCGAACAGAAGGTACATATCTGACAGGACTCAAGATAGGACATTCCATACAACTAACTATATAGTGACTGCATCCCAAGATGAAATAAAGTCCCTAAGCAGAAGCCGAGAAAACTGTGACGGAAATACTCTGCCAACGAACGGACGGACAAGGTGAAAGCAATTTATCCCACTCTCTATAGAAATGCCCTATAAACCCCATCCAACGAATAACAATGCAGAAGTGTGAGAGGAAATCAGTATACCCTCGACGATATACACCACATTGAATTTATGTTAACATTGTGAGGACCTTTTTAGGATTTTGATCATACATAAATCTGAGCAGTGAATTACTTTTAAATACCGAGTACACTGCAATGTAATTATGTTAGCAACGTTTTTAATAGAGATCAAAAATACATCTCTAAATTAAATATAGATTACACCACAAGATCCCGTTCATTGCCATATTTTATCCACTAGAGATAGTTAAATTTAAAAATTTTAATTGCGAGGCTTGTCGAGCATTTTAAAATTTTTAAATAAACTATCGAGAGTGGATTAAATATGGTAATAAAAGGGATAAAGTGGCGTAATCTTTTTCTCTAATGATCAATGATAAACACCGAGAATGGTATTCCGAATAGATTTGGCGGGAAATAGCACGGGGCTTTATTCAACATACGTTGAATAAAGAAAATTTATCTAACGGGCCAAAACCGGTTTAAACTTGACATATCATTAGTGAAAAATTAAATTATAATTAAAAAAAAGTATAAGGTATAAATGGGTTTGATGTCAACTGCTTGTTGAAAATCTTTTTCCCCTGTTTTCATGTATATCAACGTATATCAACGATACATAAAATTCCCGGGGAGATATTTGTCATCGTTAAGTGGCCTTCAACAATTTAAGTATATGGTTAATATCATATGTGTTTGATTGAATTAATTTCTTCTCATTTATTTTGAACAGATATGTCGGAGAAAATAATATAGAAAGTATTCCTGCTGGTTTGTTTGATAGATTAACAAATCTTATAAATCTGTAAGTATATGGCCTGTAGGTCTCGTTGAATTTGGATCGGGACCTTTACACGATGGTTACATTTTTAACGATAATATATGACGTTTCAAACAAACATATGAACGTCATAATTTTTAAAAGTCATGTTTTGGCGGGAAACGTTTTGAAATTAAGGGTGAATTCTGGGTGTCACATTACGAGACTTACAGACCCTGTTGGTATATTTATATTTGTCTCATCTCATTGACTAATTGAATTTTGCTGGGAAACGTTTCCAAATTATTGGTGAATTTGGATGTCACAGACTTACAGACCAAATTTGTAGATTTATATATTCTTTGATTTTATTTATTGATTTTTTACGCCCCTGACCATTATTCAAGCTATATCATACAAAAGCAAGTTTCTCATATAAAAAAGGGAAAGAAATGTTTGACTTGATGCCACTTACAAACTTTTTACAGATACATGTTCATGTATTTTTATTTAAAAGGTTAATTCTTTGTGTTTAATAGGTAAAACAATTTTCAACAGAAACATGACTTTTTAAAAAAAATTAATGAAATAAGCTTTTCGTACAGCTTGTGATAATATCACTGATACCTTCATAAAAAATTGAAATAACAAAATGTGGTGCTAACATGTATTCAGATGATCGTAATAGGTTTTCCGGGTTATTCGCTATAAAACAACGGGTGTAGAATACCGAAGGAGCAAAGGAGTGGAATTTATAAAAAATCGAAGTCCAAAGACATTGCCAAAACAAGGACACAGAAAAAAAACCGCGTTACACACAGAAAAGAATAACGTTACACAGATACAAAGCACAGAAATAAAAATCACAACATTCAAAACCAAGGCACTCACAGTGTGAACTCCAGTGAAACTGAGAGTTACATCAGTTGCTCCGGAAGGGTAAGCATGTCCTACACTGTTAACAACATCCGTCACGCTGTTAGTGAGTCAATCAAGAAAAATGTCAAAATCGGTAGTCAAATCCGGGAAGACGTGAATCTAGCTGAAAATGTCAGTATTAAGAAATTTGTAGCATTATAGTCAAATTGTAGCACATCCACATTTACACTTAAATAAATTTCACATTGTCTAGATTAGGGCTAAATGTAAAATTTCCATGGACAGAAAGATTTTCTGTCCGGAAAACCAACAACTTGATTTCGTTTGAAAATGTGTGTCATTGTTAGGGATAAAATGATATCTGAAACATAATCCGAGGGCAAAACCATGTGGTTATATATTGTTATTTATGTTTTGACGATTTAAATATGATCAGCTGGATAGTGTCATGTGTTTACATGTGTTTACAATTAGTAATTTGTTTTGCTAGTATTGAATTCCCTGCATGTATTGCATCGAGTGCGATAGCAAGAGATGCAATACTAGCAGAGAAATCCATCCGAGAAAAACAAATTAATAATAGTGTTTTTTTCGCCATTTCTTGCATATATCAATATATGTATTTTTTTCTACTGAAATATTTTTAGTTCAAACATATAATTTTTTATTAATATAGCACTTTCTTTCTTGGGATGATATTTTTTCACGAAACGTCACGCAAAGGAATGTTAATACGATGTTGCTAACTTTTTATAGAGATAGAGATAAAGATAATATGTTAATATCAGCGCAGTGCAGTGATAATAGAATAATCGTCGCTCGGGAACAATTGAAAATCAAGTAAATTAGCGATACCCTTCCGTAGCACCTGCAGAATTTGTGGGGTTTCTATATCACTAGCAGGTATGTTTTGATCTATTTTTGGCCATTTTGATCTCATCATGATCTTGACATGCTTAACGCAATTTTGTTAAGACAGTGTAAGTTAGTTTTATAGATAATTGATTTCAAGGACGATCAAGACGTGTTAAGATAGGCTTAGATTAAACAAGAACCACTTGTTATATCGCGTTCAGGAACGATCAAGACTAATTTATGTTAAGACTTGATCTTGCTTGATCTGGACAATGTTAATGCATCTTGATCGCCCTTGAACGAAGTTATCTTGTTTGATTTTGACAAACTGAACAGGTCTTGTTCGTCCTTGAAAGCAATTATCTTGAAATACGACTGAATATATTACAGTTGTGTTCAGTTTGTCAAGATTGTGATAAGATCAAAATGACCAAGCAAGATCAAAACATATCTGCTAGCTAGTGATAGCTCGGTTGTATGCATCACTGTGTGCTTTTTTTAATATTTTTTTGTGTTGCTTTCTACTGTGTTGTTTCTATTCTAATATTTGTTTTTTACCTCTCAGGTTTGACTCTTTGGCTTTTAATTTTTTTTATCTTAGTGGATATGTTTTTATTAGAATAACAAATTAACAGCATGAACAGAGATGAAAGCAGGCTTGACAAGTGTTATGAATTTTTTGTATATTAGAGCCCATCAAATACTTCAAAAGGTTTATAAGGTACTTGTTGGTTGCTGAAGTTCTAATATTGCTTCCGAAGATTTTAACAGGACTACAATAAAAGGATTTGCATTTACCAAACATATGATTTAACCATATAATTAAACGTTTATAGTCATTAATACAATATCAAAAGAATCAATACAAGGGTCTTGTATTTTCTTGCTTGATCAAATATTTAAAAAAAACATAAAGATTCTGCTGTCTTTTCTTTATTAGCACTTTTCACATATTGCAATAATTGAATTCAAAGTGTTTTGATTTGGTCTACATTAAAAGTCATTATTTTGTTATTCAAATAAACAAGAACTATGTTTGCAACTATCGTTTAAATATCTCACTGTTGACTCACTGCCAATGTTATACGTGCTGTATATGGTGCAGAACATGGTTACACATCAACAGTACCACCTAATGTCTCGGTTTTTGGTGATATCTGACATTGATGATTTTAATGTTCTGTTTATGGAAATATCGTGTTAGTACCGGCTGATTTCTCGGTTTTTGTGTTGCAGTGTTTTGGTCGTCGGTTTTACAAATCGATACACTGGTTCCATTTTAGAAATAAGGCATTTTTGAGTTTTGAGTTTTGAGTTTATCCAGAATTTTTCACAAAATATGATTAAACTTTTCAATGGCAATGGAATTGTGACGGGCGCCACTCAGATCATCTCCCGTGGTAATTGTTCTAATTTTTGCGGTGTACTAATTTTCACGAATTTCGCGGTCAGCAACGTTCCGCGAAATAAGTACCCGCGAATATAATGATTTTAGATTAACGTAATAAGGAACGCACTCATATCCGTGAAATTACCTACACGCGAACTTAGTTAGAAAAGAATTTTCGCGAAAATAAGTACTCGCGAATATAAGTACAATTACAGTACCTGCATTTTTTTTGTTGGGAATCACACTATATATTCTCTTAATTATAAAGTTTTGTAACGGTATTGTTCATGCTTGTCGAAATTGCCAAAGTCGGAACTTGAATTTGCTCATCCAAGTGATCGATTTTTTCTACTCTGATTAAAAATATATGGTTATTAAGGATGGTCACTCCTCAAGTTCATAATATCAAGGTTTTGATATTAGTATCTTTATTTATTAGAACATCGATCATACATCATTTAAGTAAAAATATTGATAGCTCAGAGTGCCTGATTTTGATATATAAATGCCTTAAATTTTGGCGGGAAACCGAAATCCTCTAGATTTTTTATTTACTGTGCATTAAGGTAATCACATTTTCATCAAATGTTGTCAAAGGTTTATTCAAGATGCATACAAACATATTTTGAAAAGAAGAGTGGGGATCAGTATGGAAAAGTTTTTAGTGCATCATGATGGATAAACTATGAGAATTCCGAAAGTCAATGACAGTTTTAAAAAACCTGAGGAGTGACCATCCTTAAGTTTATAAGATATTGAAATCACAAAGTTTTGCCTCCTGCATGGACTCTTCACAATTTTGTTTTATACCCCATTGTAATAATAATTGACATTTATTTGGAAACTTAAGAATTTAAGAAAATGTTGTTACAAACTACAGAATGTAAGGAGTATCCCTCTCTCCCATAGTTCTCTCCTTAGCTGATTTTGCTTTTCTTTTTAATTCATATTGGAAATTTCTTCTCTTTTAGGCCTAACAAATTCTGTGTTTCCGGTAACCCGACCGACCCTATTTTATACCCCGCCGACCCTAATTTTTTTATTCCCTCTTCACAAAAAATTGACCGACTGTTTTCGTTTACAGGTTTCCACGATATGCCGGTATTAGAACTATTCAAACAGATAATTCTATCAAGAAACTAAAAACTGTTCAAAACTATCCTTCAAACGTACTTTGGAGGTTAAAATCCATGAAAATCACCGAAGATTGTACTAATTTTGACGAAAAAACATTAACCAAACAGCACTACAGCGATACAGATATACTCCAAGTTCCACCTAAAGATAACACCTTACCTACTATGTACTGGGTTCCTAAGCTTCACAAACTGTTCTACCACTAATTTATCCATCCATTTAACAAGTGCATTTACCTGTATTAAAGAGTTAGTTATCAAATACTCTGAAAAAACTTATCAAAACTCTGGTGTAAATTACTTTTGGAGTGTAAAAAATTCCATTGAAGTTTTAGATAAACTAAAATCAATACAAAGACCGGTTTCGTCTATTGACAGTTATGATTTTTCTACACTTTATACAACCCTTCCACATAAATTGATTAAATCGAAATTGGGACAACTTATTAAATGGTCTTTCAAATGTTCTGGTCAACAATTCATTTGTTGTAATAAAAAGCAAGTATTCTTCTCTAACATCTCTTACAAAAATCATTGTTCCTGGACATGCGATGACATGATTAAGGTACTGAATCTTTTGCTAAACAACATTTTTGTTCGTTTCGGCAACATCGTCTATCAACAGGTCATTGGAATTCTCATGGGTACAAACTGTGCACCTCTCATTGCAGATCTTTTCCTGTTCTGTTACGAACGGGACTTTATGAAAAAACTACAGGGTGGAACCCTACAAAACAGTGATCAACTTATTTCAATTTTCAACGATAACAGCAGGTATATCGACGATATCCTTACTATTGACAATCCCCAGTTTTTAGACTATGTCGACCTCATCTACCCAAAAGAACTGAAACTTAATAAAGCTAACAATGATTCTAAATACTGCCCATTTCTCGATCTTTTTATCATCATTGACTCTGAAAAAATTAAAAATAAAATTTATGATAAAAGGGATGATTTCGATTTCACTATTACTAATTTCTCTTTTCTTGATGGCGACGTTCTTGCAGCACCATCATACGGGGTGTATATATCTCAACTGGTACGATTCGCACGCGTCTGATCTACTCTTGACGACTTTACTGAACGTAACCTTACTATCACATCCAAACTATTACAACAAGGTTACAGATTTCGTAGATTGATAAACACATTTAAGAAGTTTTGTAGAAGATATGAACATTTGGTATCTAAGTATAATGCGACTCGGAAACAGCTTATTACTAAGGGCATTTCTCACCCTCGTTTTTATGGAAATGTTGTTAAAGGTTTATAAAAGTAATTGCGGATCAGACTCGGAAAAATCACGTTAATTCTCCGGATCAGGTTGGCGATGTACTAAATAAAAAAAATAAAACAAAATTAAAAAAAATTCCGAACTACCGACCCTTAGTATGTTACCGGAAACAATGAATTTTTTAGGCCTTAGCTTTAATACATATATCGGTTTATGGATTTCCAAATGCTTGGACTTAAGTTTTCGAAATGGCGATGTGCATAAACTAAATTCACAGTAACTTTGGTATTTTTTAATTGATTGGTATATATCACCTGATATTCATTTATGAGTTATCATATTCAAAATTAAAATTGATATAATATTAAAAAATGCTGAAAATATTCATATTTGTAGGGATCTCCACAATAATCCACTGTCCAATTTGGAAATAGAAGTATTTTACAACTTGAAATCGCTTCAAAATCTGTAAGTTTGGTTATGTCCAAAAGGTTATTATTGAATTAGATGATCCATATGATGTTTAAATATACAATATTTATCGTTTAATGTTTGTTGTATATTTATCTAAGTATACATGAGTTCTAAAATTGTAATCGGCATAAGTTAGTGGTAGGAATAAGAATTTTTTGAAATTCGTTTTATTGAGAAGGCATTATTTACTAAGCAATGACATTAGAAAACCGAACAAACAAATTATTAGTGGTCAACACAAATTAAAACCCAATGAATAGCAAAATAAGAACACCCAAGACGGATAATCAATTCAAAGTAACTATACATTCGCAAAATATGCAAACATTATATTCATTCATATTTACTTGAGAGATTACATTCTTCACTTAATTTCTACAAAGAATCAATGAATTCTTCAGAGCAGATTTTATAATTTGACACGAGGTCCGTGTTGTATATCTTTATGTTTGTTTTCATTTTTTCTTTTTGTCCTGTACTAAAGAGGTGTCCGTGTTTCTTAGATTTCCAATGTTACTTGTCAATGGATTGTTCGTTCTGTTGACTGACGGTTAGTTTCTCACTTACTTAAATTCGTTTTAACAAATTGTTGAACTCTTTATAAAAAAAAAGAAATTACCATTTTCTCTAATTTGACGATGTTATAAAACGAAGTGAATAATTTTTATAACGAGAATGCGAAAGGGAAAAAAATGTAATTTAAAAAATTTAAAACTTGATATTATATACATTCCATCTTTTTATAATGAATTTAATAATTAATACATGTATGTTACAATCTTTTGTGACCAAATTTATTTCCACTTTTCCAAATAGTTTTATGAGAGAGGATCTATGAAATATGCTTTCCCGTAAGGTGCGATGTTAAACTTAGTTCCCCGCTTGCGGCCATCTTGAAGAGATTCTAAACGGACGGATATATTTTTATAGTGGAAACCCAAAGGACAATTGGGATCAACTTTGTATCTTACTGGTTTCAAAATTTCAGATGAAAATATATTTGAATGGTTTCCGATAGGGACAAATTATAAATTATGTTCCCTGGACATCTTGGATGTGATGCGGACTTGCCGGATAATTTTTCAGAGGGGCCAAACTAATGATTATTGTGAGAAGGTGTCGTTTCCAATTTGCCCCAAGGCTGGTAATTTCATTAGAGAAATTTTTTTAAAAGAAAGGTGTAGGACGGACGGACGATGGAAGCCAAGTGATATCGAGATGAGCTAAAATGATGTGTTATCTGACGTTCAAATAGTTTCATTTTTCTTATCAGGAATTCATTTACTTAGAAACATAGACATAGCTTAAAATTTATAGCCTTAGCATACACAACTACATTCTTTACTAACAAACTGCCATAAGGGAACGCATGCTACGATACCGAAGAACAAGAAATCAAGATGCTGTAATATCTCATTGACAGTTTGTATGTCCAGTAAAATACTTAAACTGACAGTCGGCATTGCAATGGATACGAATTTTATCACTTTTCTAGTTAAATTCTTTTTGCACACGAAAAAAACAGAATTTCTTCAAAATCTGGTAAGAGACAAGAAAGTAAAAGAAAATTTTTAATGTAGGTATATCGATGATTACATGTCACTTAACAATAGCTAGTTTGAGTATATTCCTTTTATATATCCAACAGATCTTAAAGTGAAGTTATCTACAGACATTGACTATTATGTTTCGTTTTCAGATTTACATATCGAATTCGACGAGAGTAGCAATATCAGAATATTAATCTATGACAATAGAGACAATTTCGATTTTTTTAGTTTAAATCACATATCTTTACAGTATGTCCAATTACTGTTGAAATTGTCACCACAGAGGTTTTACGGTCTTCACAATGTTACATTGTTTCTATTTCACAGATGTGAATAGATATCTTTGGGTATATCCAGAGTTCATTACCTGATTGACAAACACCGACTGTGAAAATACCGGACTTTCCACTGGCAGTGTGACGGCTGCCACGCGTGGAGCAAATCATTCTTACCCTTCCGGAGCACTTGAAGATATCTCAGTTTTGGTAGGAGTTCACACTGCTAATGCTATAGTTTTGTGGCGTTCTTTGTTTATTTGTTTTTGTCTTTGTCATGCTGTCTCAATTCGTGTTTGGTATGAAGTGCCGTGATTTTAGGATATTTAATTTAGTTAATTTTGGAATTCCGTTTTTTTTTTTGCTTCGGTATTCGTTTGCCGAGGTATTACAGCAATTTACCCCAACTTATTGAGTACAAACATCTCAATTAATCCGTTAGGCCTCAATTAATCCGTTAGGCTGGGACATGTAGTCACTATCAATATTTTCACAACTACAAAAAGTTTCTTTCATGAATTTTTGAATCAAGGCTTCGTCTATTTGTAGAGACTTTGTCTCATGTGCATTTATTCCATATCCTTTTATTCACCATTCGTATAGTCTGTAAAATACAAATGTATAAAATATTAAAAACATAATTATTATGGAAGAATTGTTAGTTTAACTTCAGTTTGGTCATGTTTAACGTTTAGAAAATAACTAACTTTACGGTAGATCCTTTCAATATTTACTACATTTGTAAATAGGTTGATTTAAAAAAAAAATTAACCACTTTGTCGAAAATGACGTTTGTAAATAGGTGTATAATACAATCAGCAGAAAAAATCGCTCGCGAAATCGCTAACATCTACATATTCAATTAAAATGTGTTGGATTTTATAAGGACAATTGAATGGAAAACATTAAGGTCGGTCATCGCGTTTTAGTATAAAATACGATATCGGGTCAGCACTACCTGTTCCCTACGGTTTTCACAGTGTGAACCAGCGTGTTTACCGCATCTGACTGTATTCCATGTAGTTTATTATTTATTTGCACATCCCATTTGGCCTGCCATAACTTCAAAATGTATTTACCGATTAAAGTTTCACCATCCTAAAATGTTTGCAACTATAAGAATGTGCAAAGGAAGTTAAACCAAATGCGTTTAGTGTAGCTTTTCATTTTTATAGGTTTTTACCAGTTTTTTGTAACTGCAGCAAGAATCGAATCTCAATTCTACCATTTGTCCAGTCTGCAAACATTACTGTGCAAATAGTCAATGCTACTACAACGCTTACTTCTGAATGGTTGAACGCGACTATCAACTGCACATGTAAGATTAAGTTTACTAGTACAACATACAATGTATTACAGAAAGTGTATATATAGAAGATATTATGTAATATATTTAACTTTCAATATCATACTGATAATTTTCCCTTTTTTAGCAGTATGTTTACAATGAGCACATAAAAGATAGTTTATCATTTGCCATATTTCATCCTATACCGGATTTATATTCAGCAAGGAATGATATCTTCAATATATATGTAATATATACGTGTCTAAAATAGCAACAACTGCAACTGTAAACTATGTTTACTCGGTGTTGGCTTAATCTTCGATAAAGACTGGTGATTAATACAATAACAAGATGATATATAAAACAATTTAAGTTACTTTAACATCATAAGAGAAGTAAGAATATCTACAAAACCGTATGATATTTCAGGTCTAAAACAACGGCAGTAGAATACCGAAGGAACAAAGCACAATATTACATAAATCAAAGTCCAGAGACAAGGCAAAAACAAGAACACCAGAAGACGGAAGACCAAAGACACTTCATGCCCATAAAACACACGAGCATTACATATACAACACAAAAAAATTAAGCACTGACAGTGTGACCTCTAAAAAAACAAAAGTGACATCAGGTGCTCTGGAAGGGTAAGCATGTCCTGCTTCGTATACAGCACCCACCACACGGTCAGTAAGGCATATGGTTTGAAAGAACTATTAGGTTACTGATTGGCAATTGTCATTTTCTAACCCAGAGACAAAACCAATTGAGAACCATGGTACGTGTTACTTCTCTAACCCTCCAACAGTACCAAGATGAAATGTTGAAAAGCTTTTGTAATCCATTTGGTATTCAAACATGGACAAGGACAAATAGGTACCGCAAAAATCACTGACGAAGACTAAACTAAAATTTAACAAGACAACACAAAAAACTAAAGCACTGACAGTGTGAACTCCCATAAAAACCGAAAGCGACATCTAAGCGGCCCTTCATCATACACATTGACTGTGACTGACAAAACACCTACGATCGTGATAGTTAACAATTGCATCAGATGTAATGCT
>MJUU01059848.1:12021-81747 GCA_002080025.1 Modiolus philippinarum | reverse complement strand
TTTTTTTTTAGTTTTGTTTTTTTATGGTTCAAAATCACCAATTTACCACATCTTTTAAATTCTGAAGCCGAAATCCATTCGAAGAAATACGGAATGTGTTTCCTTCTTATTCTACATGTTTGAAAATTAACATCATGGGGTATTCATTTTAACACCATGACCATATTGAAATGTCAATTTGCCTCGCACTTCTTCAAGATATAACCAACTAAGTCGTACAGTACCGTTGATCATGTATAACATACAAGAAATTAACTTTTGATGTAGATGTCCTTGGTACTGGATTTGGCCTCCTATTTCGATATTTTGGGTAATGATTACTTCGCTTTTACTTCTTTTGGATGATTGCTGTCCATATTATTTGCTTTTAATGCTGCTGATGAGAGGTTACTCCTTGAAACACGTGTACAACATAACAAAAATTATTGTTTTTATGCAACTTTGGTATTTATTGCATTTTGGAATATTATGAAACTAAGCAACAAACAATCTCCTTTGATGATTTGTTTGTGTGCTCGTGTTTGTATTAAAAAGAAGAAAAAACAAAACGATTTATCGTATTTGAAGCGTACTTATAATGTTTACCATTTGACAATTCTTTAATTAAATGTTAGTAGATGAAAAACAATGTTCCTTATGCGCTACAAATAGATTGTATATAAATCAGCCGTAGCTCAACAGTGTTCATAACTTAGTGATTCACTGTTGATGTATTGATGATTTAATATTTTCGAATAGTAAAAGAACTTTTTATGGTGCAAAACACGACTCAAAATTCTCGTCCCATTTGGTATCATTCAGCTCTTTCGTGTTTTGATATTCGACCCTTCAAATACTAGTATTTATTTATTACCCATGCTAAAGTAACAAAGTTTGTACACAGGGCAACCATAACTAAATAAATAGAACTTTATTAAAATGTATGGAGCTCTGTACATAAATTGTGAAAATCGAAAACAGTAGTTTATATTGCTGGCAGTATAGTACGAATAACATTATTCCACACTGATGTAATAGAAATTAAATAACATCACCTTATAGGAAATATGATTGGTTCTGGTTCTGAATACATTTTATAATTATTACAATATTTATAATACAAATAATACATGTCTTGAGTAAGTTATTAACACATTATTCACTAATTTCTAGCCAGTTTAAACACCTCCTGATAGATTGGTTATTGGAATAATAATCAACATGTGTGAAAATTTGATCCCAGTTGGCGATTGGTCAATCATTTAAATGTCTCCTGTCAGTTTCTAGAAATAGTGCAACCGGATGTTGACGAAATTAACACCTGCATCATTGTCTACTGAAATTGTTTTTACATTTTTAAGACTAAGATAACTCAAGTAATTGATTACATGACATTTTTATCAAAAATATTATATTCAACAACCCTTTCAATGAATGGCGCAATGATACACATAGCAACGATGATAGCGACAAAATGGCGGCATACTTAAGACTGGAGACTACAGAGATCACTTTACTTCAAATAAATTGAGTAGAAATTAGAGAAACAATCCCTAATATTGTTTTCTGGTTTATTACGATAATTTCTCACATTTCAAGTTACATTTTCTCATTTCAAAATGTGAAAAAAAAATATAAAGTATTGCAGTTATAGGATTAATGGCTGTTTTAACGGTAAGGTTTTCTTGTTTTGGTTCTATTATTTTCGAAAAAAAATAAAATTATATGAAGAAAAGCACTGTAAACAAGGATATGTAAACGGCATTTTAATTTTCGCTATTTTGGCACAATGGAAGAAGAGCGAAATAAATTGTCCCGAAAATGTGATATGTATATGCGGGTAATAACTAAAGTACAGAACAGAATTGTCATGAGCCTAAGTCCATGAGGCAAAAAGACAAATCAAGCGGAAGCCATCGAAAGAGAACTGACAGACAGAGAAAAGGATATTGTTTATATTTTGTAAAATACATTTTTAAGAGGGTTCTTTGCGGTCTTTTAGAATTTGTAGAAGTAATAAATGAAGATTTGTTCTTAAAAGTTTTCATAAAGTGCTCCTAAAATGTTTTCTCTTTTAATGGTACTTTAAGATTTTGAACATTCAAACCATCATTCTATCATACACCTTAAGACTGGCATTTATTAATGACACTTAAGGATGTTCGCTGGTCAATTTTAAAATAACAAGACTTTCAATTGAGTGTGAGTTTTTGTTTAAAAATTGAAAATGAAGTAAATTAAGCCAAAGAAATTGATAGGTTACCGATGTATTTTTTGAGATTTAAGTGTTTCAAAAAATGGCGGGAAACTGAACTCCTCTGTATTTTTCATAGGTTTAACATGACCAATGTTTATCCAAAATTGAATGTGACAAGATAACACCAATTGAATAAAATTTTGTCAGAATGCTCCCAAAGACATATAAAATGAAATTAAGGATAAAAATTAAGGGGTCACCGGGCAAAACATTATTGAGCTTATAAATGGATAAAACCGGAGAATTCCGAAAATCTGACAGAAATACAAAAACATGACCAGCAAACATCCTTAACACAGATAAAAATTTTCTTAGCTGCGTATTCAAAGCTATGTCTTATTATGTCAACAGCCACCTGGATCAACTTAGACAGATGTAAAGATTTGGAAACCTACAGTAGTGAAGGTAATAATTAAATGTTTAACTAGTAATTCAATTAACAGTTTATCTTTGGAAAATTCCGCCGTGCGCGGTCCCGGCTTATGAATAGGCCCGCAGCATCCTCTGAGCTTGGAGTATGAGCCATCCTAACAGAGGACCCCGAGGGAACCCCGGGATATAGAAATAGGACCCAGTATCTCCGGCTTGCGGGGTGTGACCCCTTCTAAACGGAAGCTGACCCCGAGGGTGTTGGGATATAGAAATAGGACCCATTCCGTGGTTGTGCGGGATTGATAAATACACAACCCATCTTTCGGATGGGATGTAAACTCAGGTCCACGTGTTGGAAGAAACGCCACGCTTCCTGCACGGTAAAGAACCCTTGTAGCAAGCTCTTTTGGGGTGGTCCGTAGGTGATCGGCTACAAGGCTAAATTCCCCCCCTTGACGATTTCACCCTACTTTTTCAGTGGCAGTCAGAATTTCCCGTCCCATGGCCCTTTCCATACCTCAAAGTGATTATTTATTAACAAACTTGTTCTCGTCTTGATATAGCTGAAATATTGCTGAGTAGACGTTAAACAATATTCAATCAATCAATCAATCTTTGGAAAATTTATATTTGACCTTAACCATTGATCATGACAAGACTGCACCTTGATCTATACCCTTGATCCTTGTAAGTTGATAAACTCGGAAACAGTAAAAGAAAGCTGGTTAGGCAATATAAAGTTAATTAATTGGTTCTCAAGCCAATTTTATTGGAACAGATGAGGGAGGGAGGTAATTCTTTTTTCGTCTTTTTATTTGACAAAAAATAGATAGGGCAGCAATTTTCATTATAAAAACCACCAAAAATGTAGTGGGGGTGGTGATTTTTTATTTTCATTTTATTGAAACGGCGAAAAATAGGGTCCATGCGGGGCTCTTTTCAAGCCTCCAACTAGATGGGGGAGGGCTTGAGAACCAATATTTTTTTTTCATGGCCTTAAATGTATAACAGAAAATGTGAGTCTCATCAAGGTATACATTTGGCACATTTGCGCAAAATAAAAACTGATTTAGGAAACAATATAAATTTTTACATGAAAAATGTCTAGTACAAAATGGTTAATTAAATGGGATCAAGGTACGAGTAATAAAATTCCCTGCCAACCATATCCAAAACGTTTTGCAACAAATGACATTAACAACCGAAAGTAACTTTGATGCTAAATTTCGAAAAGTCCTTAGCTAAAGTGAAATATAAGACTCAAAATGTAAATAATTTTTGTGAAAATAATGTATTTTACGAGAATGTACAAAAAAATAAGCCACATCTTATGACAAAAACTGGTAAAAGACCATGCGATCTTGCAAATGGTCTGTTTATGTCTCTACCTTTGAATATGCTTCAGACTTTTGTTGCCACTTTTCTGATTAAAGAATGTGCTATTTTGATAGATGAAGTGACAACAGAAAATTATACACGTATGTAATACTATTTTATTTGGTTTATAACATCAAACCTTTCTTATATGGTCCTCATTACATTCCAATATATATTTTGTGTGGTATTTAATTATTCCGGACAAAAGTAACATAGCTGGTTTTTTGGGGTTTTTTTGGGGGGTTAGCATTGCTATTTCTTTCATTTTGTGGTATTCTTGCACATCTTTGTTCATTGTGCATATCTTTTTATGCCCCAGCGACGACAAGTCTGGGGCATATTGTTTTTCCCTCGTCCGTCCGTCCAACTCTTGATAAGCTATTATTCCGGATAACTCCTCCCACAATATTAATGCTACATTTATTTTACTTTGCACATAGATTTGGCATGGATTGAGGATGTGCATATATTCATGGTTCAGATTTCGGCCAAAAACTGTGATTTTGAGGGGTAGTTGAACTTGGCTATTCTATCAAAATGTGTGTTCTGGAATTGCTATTCCGGACAACTCCTCCCACAATATTAATGCTACATTTATTTTACTTTGTACAGTGATAAGGCATGGACTGAAGATGTCCAAATTGTCATGGTTTAGATTTTGGCCTACAATGTGATTTTGAGGGGTAGTTGAACTTGGCCATTTTACCAAAATGTGTGTTTTTAAACTGCTATTTCGGACAACTCCTCCCAAAATATTAATCCTACATTTATTTTACTTTGCATACTGATTAGGCATAGTTTGAAGATGTGCATATTGTCATGGTTTAGATTTTGATAAAAAAAAAATGTAATTTTGAGTGGCAGTTGAACATGGCCATTTTATCAAAATGTATGTTCTGCAACTACTATTCCGGACAACTCCCCCTACAATATTAATGCTACATTTATTTTACTTTGTGCAGTGATTAGGCATAGTTTGAAGATGTGCATATTGTCATGGTTTATATTTTGGCCAAAAATTGTGATTTTTGAGGGGTAGTCTAACTTGGCCAATTTATCAAAATTTGTGTTCTGAAACTGCTTTTCCAGACAACTCTTCCCACAATATTAATGCTACATTTATTTTACTTTGCACAGTGATAAGGCATGAATTGAAGACATTTGGTGTGTTGTAAAGTCATGGTTTAGATTTTGGCATAAAATTGTGATTTTGAGGGATAGGTGAACTTGGCCATTTTATTGAAATGTTCCGGAATATTCCGGAACTGTACAATGTTAAAGCCACAGTGACATGTATATCAGTGCTTAGAATTAGATTTCCATATTTTATATCCAACTGCAGGGGCATCATATGTGCCTTACAGACACAAACAGTGTAGCTAAATTTAATCCAAATTGGAAAAAACTTGAATGATGGCAGTGTGGGCATTTACTCTTTAGTTCATACTCTCAACTTGTGTTGCATTTGTTTTTGCCTTTTTCTGTAATTGTATAATTTTCGCCCCCCCCCCCCCCCCCTTTTTATGCCNTTTCAGATATTCGTCTGTCAGTGTGTTTAATCAATTAAATCAAATCTATGTAAATCAACTACATGTAGCAACGCTGAATTACATTGTTCGCAATATTCTGCCAAGATATGGTTTCCATAAATGACTAAATACCGAAGTAACTGTGAATTTAAATTCTGCATATGCGTATTTCGACAACTTATGTCTCTTCAGTGAAGATAAAATCAACACGTTTGGAAGACCATAAATTCAAAGATGTTTAAAAACTGATAGAGATCCAATAACCAATATGATCTAAATGTAAAGCAAAAATCAGCTAAGGACAGAGCTTTGCATGAGGGAGATGCTCCTTAGTTTTCAACAAATTTGCAAGACTTTAGATATTGCAAGGTTCAAAATAAAATCGGCTTTCGGGTCAGCACCGAAGTACTGACTACTTGGTTCAATAATATACGTTACCATCGTTATAAAATATAATTCCAAGGCTTCTATTTTTTTCAAATACTATCCCATAACACGTGTGCTGATTTCAAGAAAAACTACCCAAGCATCTGAGACTGTTCAACGTTCGACATATCGCTATGACCCTTACAGACATATATAAACGGGGAATCCTAACATCATTGAATATAAAGAAGTTCGACAATTCTTTACAAAAGGGCATAAATATCGCTCACCTTCAAAAATAAACTGGCAAGAATGTTTTGATATAATTAAAATCGTAGTAACCAATTATTGTAAAAATGATCCAAACGAGAAAGTGCAGATGAACATGATCTAAATCTGTTTAAAGATAAGATTATTACCAAGGTCACCAACGTAATAGATTTGTATAAAGATAATTATATTGAGTCACCTTCTAACCTGTCTGTAATTAAAATCAAGTGAAAATTGAAGGATCTTGGTAAAAAAATATTTTAATACCCAAGGCTTCAATCAACTTTGCTATCGTGTGATGGACTGATATATCGACGTCCAACAAAACGAACTGGACAATTCAAACCAAATTAGGACCAAAAAACGTTAACCAAACAATTTTATAAAGATACAGAAATTTTTAAAGTTCCACCTTGCCTACTATGTACTTGGTTCCTAGCTTCACAGAAATCTACAATGTATATAAGCATCGTTTTATTTCGGTCTCTAGTAAGTGTTCTACTACTACTTAACCCATCCATTTAACCAATTCACTGCCATGTATGAAGGAGTTGGTTATTAAATACTGTAAAAAAACTTATCAAAACTCTGGTGTAAATGACTTTGGAGTGTGAACATTTCTATTGAAGTTTTAGATAAACTACCAACAATTCAAAAACCAGTCTCCTCCATTGATAACTATGATTTTTCTACACTTAATACAACCCTAACACAGTCATAATTTGATTAAATCCAAATTGGGACATCTGGTCTTTTAAATGTTCTCCTCTGTAGTTCATTTCTTCTACCAAAAAGACAAGGATTTGTCTCTAATATTACCTACAATAATCATGTGATGATATGATTTATGCAATTAATCTTTTGCTAGACAACACTTTTGTTCGTTTCGGCAACTCTATTTATAAACAGATCACAGGTATTACCATGGCGTACAAATCCTTTTCTGTTCTGTTACGATCGAAACTTCTAAAAAAAAATATCAGAACGGAACCATAATAAACAGTGATAAACTTATTTCAATTTTCAATGATTACAGCAGGTACATTGACGATACTATTGATAATCCCAGTTTTAAGATTATGTAGACTTCATTCACTTGGCCGATGCCTCTGCTTTTCGACTGTTAGGCCTACACTTAGGAGTATCTCCCTCATGCATAGCCCTGTTCTTAGCTGATTTTTGCTTTACATTTAGATCATATTGGGTATTGGTTCTCTATCAGTTTTTAAACATCTTTGAGTTTATGGTCTTCCAAACGTGTTGATTTTATCTTCACTGAAGAGACATAAGTTGTCGAAATGGGCATATGCAGAATTTGAATTCACAGTAACTTCGGTATTTTGTTGTTTATTACCACTGGGCCGATCCCTCTTCTGGTGGACTGTAAGTCCCCAAGGTATTCATCAACTCAGTTGCCAGGAAATTTTGTTCAAAAGTAAGGAGTATATCATGCATAGCTCTGTCCTTAGCTGATTTGCGCTTTTCCATTTAGATCCTATTGATAATTTGTTCTCTATCAGGTTAAACACCTTTTTCGTTTAATGGATTTTCAAATGTTATGATTTTATCTGCACTGAAGAGTTGTAAAAATGCGCATATGCAGAAATTAAATTCACAGTAACATCGGTATTTTACTATTTATTTACCCACACGAACTGAAATTGAATAAAGCTAACAATGGTTCCAAATGCTGCCCTTTACAGATCTATTATCATTATTGACTCAAGAAAAGTAAAAACTAAAATATATGATAAAAGGGATGAGTTTGATTCACTATTACTAATTTCCCTTTTCTTGACGGCGACATTCCTCTAGCGCAATCCTAAGGGATGTATATTTCTCATCTAGTTATACTCTTGACGATTTTAATGAACGCAACATGACTATCACAGTCAGACTTATACAACATATTACAGATTTCAAAAGTTGTCGAATACATTTAAGAAGTTTTATAATAGATATGAACATTTGATATCTAAATATGGTGTTACTCAAACACTATAACTAAGGGCATTTCCAATTCCGTATACGGAAATGTTGTTAAAATGCCAGAAACTGATTACAGATCCAGAAAAGCTGGGACGCAACTTACATTTTTTACGTAATAGGGATATCGACAAGATACTGTGCTTGCATCCATTAATTTACCTTTGAGATCTAGTGACCTGAAAATGTTACACATACTGGTCTCTCACTGATACTACCGATGTCCACTGAAATACATGATGAATCTTGACCAAACCCTTCGGGAAGTTGAAAGTTTGATTTTTCTTCCGTACAGTGTTTTATCAGCGGATTAGCCTCCTTCAGCTAGCCGGCACTTTAGGAACGAGCACCACTTGATCCATCTTTCAAAATTAGGTATTGTGATTTTCTCTCCTTTCAACATTTTGGTCATGAAGTTAGTATCCTACCTGTAGTCTTCCTGTAATGGGTTTTAGTCGTATGTATGTCACGCAAAAGCCACAAAAATGAGATAAAATAGCATTATCTCAGATATTGCTATCTTATCTGAATTTTGTGGTTTTGGCGCACATTATCAGACATGTGCTGTCAGGTTTCCTCATTACCTCCTGAGAAGTACTTTTAAATATTTTATACATAGGTCTCTATGCAATCTATATGGTAATGATGTTTTATCTCAAGATAACATAGCATTATCTGTTACTACAGTTTTTGGTGCCCATAAAACGGTTTAACCTACCGCTTGCTTTTGTGAGTGCCGGTACCAAGCCTGACTGCCCCGAGTTCCTATCGTTGTTTATGTTTGTCTTTTGTCTTGATTGTGTTTTGCTATGTGGTTCCCTGGTTGAATGTGCCATGTAATTGTAATTTTCAGCCATTGTAGATGTTTCTTGTTAACCCCCTTTTTTACACTTGCATGTCGTATAGAAGGCTAAATTTCCTGCCCCTACCCATTTCTCCCCCTTTCCAATGGCAATCAAAAGTCGTTGCCCCCGGTTGCCCCTTCCTCCTTTGTTTCTTTCTTATTTTACTTACAATTTTTTTTTGAATTGATAACTTGTTCTCGTCCTGATGTAGCTGTAATATTGCTCATTGGACGTTAAACTCTAACTAATCAATCAATCAATTTTTACACTTATATGTTGGATGATAATATGATGCAATATAGCATTTTTGATTTTTTAAAACATTCGAATACGTATGGTACGCGTTGAACAAAGGTTTTATCAAACTGATCCAAGGACAAGTATATTTACAATCAAAATCAAAGTCAATATTGCGGATAGGTAAAATAACAATCCCAACAAAAAAAAATGAACTTCAAAAAGAACAAACTTCACGGATGTCTTAAGAACAGATGTCATGTGGTCCAGCAGATATAGAATCTTATGACTGGGAGAGACAAAATGCAATGTTTATTTGTTAGATCTTACACCCCCATTCTCTGGTTTGCTTAGGTATATCATTCCACGAAGAGTTTTTCTTGCAGTGTACAGTGATCACTTTTGTTTGACGAGAAGTGTTTCTGGAAACGCATTCACTCAGATCCCTATACAGACATGTATGCTCTTAATTTTTCTTAGATATGGTGTATTTGTACATGAGATAATATCTCATGTGTACACTTTGTTCAATTACTATTATCTAAATTTATGTAAATTCTAAAACCCAAGGATAAACTCCCTCCATCGTAGTTTTGTCCTTAGCTGTATTTGATATTACTGATTATTCGGATTTCGTTTGGTTTTATGCATTTTATATCTTTTTTGAAATTATGGATTTCCTTTGTTTGGGTTCTAGTGCTGCTGATGAGGAATAAATTTCCGAAATGGCCATACAGCTCATTAAAATTAATGCAGTTGGAGTTGGCATATGTGGTATTGTCTCATGTTCATTTACTCCATATCCTTTCGTAAAATATGTATCATTCAGACACACCCTTTCGTGTCATATTAATGGAAACTTGAATACATCAGCAAATAAATGCCAAAGCACAACGCAAATGCAGAAATCAAGAAAAAAGAGAATATAGAAGCAATAAGATTTGAAAAAAAGCAGGATAAATAAATACATATAAAAAGAAACCGGAATAGACACCAGGGAGAAAATTAAGAGTAGCGTTGCTTACCCCAACAAATTCCAAGGAATCATTGAGAACTCTGAGATAGTTAGTTTTATCTGTTCAAAGAGTTGCAACCGCAATGTTGCCAAAAGCAACAGAAACCGAGGAATCATCGAGTTTTCCGTAAATCATGCTCGACGTGTTGCAACCGAAGTGCTACCAAAAGCATATAAAACGATACAATAATTGTTGAACTGCTAGAAGTGCATGAATGGCAGTTACTGCATATTATTTATCTATTGGTCAATGTTTTACTAGAATGAGGGTAATAACAAAATTATTGAACAAAGTTGTCAAGAGCTGAAGCGAATGAGACAAAAAGACAAATGAAATGGAAACCAACGGAAAAAAAGTCAACCGCAATGGTCCGAACTTGGTACAGGGTTTTCAAAAGATTTGGTGGATTAATAAGGTTTTATGGCGCGCCAACTTCCCCTCCAAATAAAAATGATAATTCAAATATCGGTAAATACATGTCACAGATACAGTTAAGTGGTAATAAAAAATACCATAAAAATACACATATCATAAACAACGACAATAGAATACCGACGGAGCAAAGGATTGGCAATTACATGTAGTACACAGTAAAAATAGTTTGGTAGGCCACATTTGGAAAGTAAAATAACACCAAATATACACACTAAAACAGCTAAAAATATCGAAAAGGGGTGGAAGGAAGAGTATGCGCAATGCTTCGGCTATGATGTGAAAGAACCCGGAGAAAACTTCCAACTAACGTGTAACAGAAATAAAAAAAAAAATCCGTGTTATTCAAAATAAAGAAGTAAAATAATAAAATGGTTTCTTCTTAACATTGATGATAAAAGGGTCCAACATTCCGCAGAGAATGGATAATTACAAAGATATGGCTAAAACGTAAACACAGAAAAACAACGTAACAAGACAGCGACATAACACAGAAATAAAAATATTCAAAAACATTTTGAACTCTCATAACACCAAAAAAGACATCAGGTGCTTCAACAGGGTGAGCATGTCCTGCTCTGTTCACAGTAGTAATGTAAAGCATTAATTCACGAAACAATTGACTGAAGTTCAGCAGACTTAACTATTATTATCTGAGCTAACGGCATTCTCGAGAATCTTTTGCTCACCAGCAGCAATTTCCATTTATATAGATGAAATATTGCTGAAGCTGGCGTTGAACACAAAACAAGTCATTCAGTTGATCGATGGATATAAGAAACACACGGACGCCATGAGGATATAAACAGATATGGTATTAGACTGGGTCAACCTCATCAGTTTAATCAAAACTTCCAACATGTTGAAAAAGTTATTCAAATATCATTAACAGAAATATGTTTTTTAAGAATTCGAGGCAAGAACTGAAATCGATCGTTGAAATTATAGTTAGTAATTCTTGAATAAGCAAAAGTTCAATAAACATAGCAGAATTATCAAAATATATTTGGAACTGGGCATACCTAACACTTTTTAGAAATCAAATGGCCGCCTTATGTAAAATTCCGGTAATTAAAAAAATGTATAAAATGTCACTGTTCCGTTGAAAACATCACAAAAGTGTTTGTTAGTCAGGTAACGTGTGTGGTTGTGCCTAAAGTGTTAATAGATGCAACTTTCCTATATTGAATACAACCTGTTTGGTTTAAATTCAGTTCAGACAATTTTGGATACAGACTAAAAATGAATTCCGACAATTTTTTCGCATTTTTTTTCTTCGTAAATCTTCGCACTTGATTTTTCACTTTTTTGAAAATAATACTTGTATTTCTCTTATGTTTCGGTCTATTTATCATTTTCCTGCACGGATGGATATTTTTAGATTCATGAGAAGATTTTGCTGCAGTTCGATATATTTTAGTGACATAATTTTTCTTAGTATTTCATTGGTCAATCATGGAATGTGTTATTATTTTTCGACGTCGTCATTCTCGTCGGCCATGATTAAGGTTGCCTAAAAAAGTCGTTTCCAATCGTAACATAACATCGACATCAAAAACAAACGATATCAAAAAAGACAGTCCAGTGCAGAATGTATTGTGATGCTACTACAAATCAGGAGATAATTTGGTTTAATAACTCAGAAGAATTGTATATAACTTAATATTAAATATTGCAATGTAATTTTGAATGAAATTAACTCGCCAGAGGCTCGTGTATTTTATTTTGAAATTACATTACTTTGTCAAATATTAAGTACAATACAAATCTTTCTCGTTATGAAAATTAAAATAAATTAATTGGCGTTCGTAGACTTTGTCATGACGTAATTGAACAGTCATGTATAAAGTTAAGGTAGTCATCTTTAATTCCAGAATGCACATAGTAATACCGTTTTACATTCTTTGTAGGTATTTGTCATTTTATATGAAAATTTGTTTCGTGCATAATTATATAATCTCACTTAAAACGTAAAAGTAATAAAGGAGAGATCAAGCTTAAAAAAATAAGGAACACAAAAGAATAAAAATTCAATCAGTTAGATTGTATAACAAAAACTTTTTTGAGCAAATTGTACACATGATGTTGAAGACTTTTTCAAATGTATTGATAGGTTTAATCCTCAAAAAATTTACCTTAGATATTTTAAATTTACATACACCACTGATCGAATTATATAATAAAAGTATCTGTCTGTTTGGTCAATTGTGCAATTTCAAATTTCTGAATGCTATAATATAAATTTTAAAAAGACGAGACTTTTGATGATAAGTGCTATCTTTGACATGTGACAATGTGTTGAAATTAAAATGCCTTTTTCTATAAATTTTAATTTCCAGATTCTACGAACAAAGGATCCCAAAATTCTAGGGATAGTACTCTCGAAGGTAAAAAAAAAAAAATAAAAAGTATACTTAGTATAAAAATTGTTGATGTTCATTGCATGAATGAGCAGTAGAATAGAACATTTTTATATAATTACGATGGTGGTAATTATAAGAAAAAGTAACAGCCAACAATAGTTCTTCATATTCCTGGAGGGTGTATCTCCATGCATTAATTTACTCTTAACTGCTTTTATGTGTATGTGTATTTAACCAATCCAAAACAACTTATTTCTATTGTATGAAATTTCAAGTGTATTTGATTTGGGCAGTATATCCGGGATTATGGCAAAGTTGTCACCATTTAGAGGAAATTTGATTAACATTTTGTCGGTTCTCATTAACGTGTCTTTAAGTTTGAAAGCAGTATGGATATAACATTAAACTCATTTTTTTTTTAAAACAGACGAGGTTTATGGGTATTATTTTCACTTCTTTTTTTCAAATAAAATGAATTGAAGTATTGGGCCGAACTGTGATTCTCTGATTAGTCGAATGAACATTTCTTTTTTCAATGTCTATGACTTCAATAGAAACTGCTATATATATAGTTGCCACACTAAGGGAATTGGAGATTTGGCCATAAAACCGGTTTACCCCCAGCATTGCTTTAAATTCCTGTACCGAGTAAGGACCATTGTGGGTTACAGTTTTCCATTGGTTTTTTTACCTTCTTTGTCTTTTTTGTCCTTTGGATTGCGACTCCTGAGATTATTGTTCGGTAATCATGTCAGTACCTTCATTTTTAAGTCTCATAGAAACGGATAAGGTATTTTGGATTCTGTCACAAACTACAACAGTAATATAAAATGTTTTATACCGTCTAATTGATAATCACAGTAAGCTACAGCAGCAGGGTTATGGACACCAAATATACCTACTTCTTTAACTAGAATTTCCGTAATCGACAAATCATCGAAATCATATCAAATCAAATGTTTTATGTACAGTCGATATGCTAAAATAAAAACAAACGTAAGCTCTTAGGACCTTTTATTATTCGTATATCAGTCAGTCCTATTGAATAAGGCACATATACAATTACGGTATTTTATTGTTAGAGTAAAAAGCAGAAAACTAAAGAGCACTTAATTGTAGCATAAGCAACATAAACGTAAAAGCAGCAGTACACTAAAGCAACATACAGAGATTTCATAACATATTCACCTTGTTGCTAATTCAGATAAAACACAGACTTCACGAGCAAAAGAAGTTTGAAAAGTACTCTTGCGCAAAAAGGAACATGTAACTAAATATCAGTCCTAACCAAAAGGTTTCTTTGGAGGCAATATAGTATAATTTAAAAGACGCAATGAACTTAATTTGAAGACAAAATAGTAAAATTATAAACTTTTATCAAAAACTGATAGATAATTGGTTAAATAAGTTTAAATTGTAGGATTTATTTACATTGGAATTTCGTCGTTTGTTGGAGCGATTGCAAGTGCGGCTATCGTATACACATTATCTGCAAGAATCCAGATGGCTGCTGATGTAATCAGAAATGTAAGTATTGCAAAAATAAATTAAAACATGTATTTATATAAAGACGTAAATAGCAGTCCGTTTTAATTCACAACATAATGAGTTTCCATGAAGTGATCTTTATGAGTTTAATACGTTACATTGATAAGAAATACTTCACCCTATTCTTGTCTTTACAGGTTATAAAATAATTAAAAGATTTGACCGGAATATAAGACGTTGAAACCATTTTTCCAGCCTAAATATCAAATAGATAATTAAAAAATGTATTTGAAATAGAAGGTAAACTGATGTACTCTAGAATTAAAAAGCAATTGTTTGCAGGTAAAACGAGCTCTGCAAAAGATTCAAACAGATTACTACTTTTCTTTCGCTCTTATTACTCCAAGTACTGAAAAATAAAATATATAAGCTTTTTTCGTATGAATTCCGACAAGGTAAAATATTAACGACAATGAATTGTTGTACTTCAATTTCTTGACGTCATTTAAATTCATATCAGGTATGGTTTTTGGATGCAGTCATTAATCTTTTAAGGATCATGAAAAGATCTGTCTTTTTCTGATGTTTCGGTTTTATTTTTTGATTAGGTTATATTTAATTATCTTTAATTTCTTATAAATCTACTGGATTAGCATCCAATTTTTTTATGTTACATGTAGCTGCACTAAAGAAACATAAATTGTTCAAAGGACCATCTGAAGAACTAAACTTCAGTATTTGTTTTTATATATGACTTAATTGAGGGTAATAAGGGATAAGGCAGGGGTTGTTTAATCGTTCAAGGACAAAAATGAGAATCCAAATATGTACTCCATACGAGTGTTTATACTTTAGAAATTGGCTAATGAATGATTTAAAATATCACTTTTTTCAATTGTATCGATCAGAACTTAAGGCCATTCAAATAATCAGCGACCCTACAATTACTATAAAGCGCCAAAGGAATCAACAGTGATAAACAAAAAAGAACTTGACACGATCGGCTGTGATAAACTGAATGTATAAAAAAGATTCTCCAGAAGGCTTAACGTGATCTTATCAAAGAAGGACACTTACAACAGTGTCCAGGAAAAGGCTCGGTGTTGAATATAATTCACATCTGCTAGTTCGTTGACTAACAGTCATTAGTGTCATTCGAGAGAAACATTAAAGATAATTAAAAATTCAATCATCAAAACGAACCTAAATACACCTGAAGAAAATTATCTGGATTGAATTGTCTGAGATATTTTTATTCTCTTTTGACAAAAAACTGAATTTAAATAACAAAATACAGAAGTTATTATAAATTTAGTTTCTACATTTGCGCATTTCGACAACTTATGTCTCTTTAGTATAGATCAAATCAAATATTTGGAAATCCATATACCTAAATAAGTGTAAAAGCTGATAGAGAACTAATTACCAATAGGATATTAAAAGGAAGCTAAAATCAGCTAAGGACAGAGTTATGCAGGAGGAAAATAATTAAATGACGAATAAGGTGTATAGTATTGTCTTCATCTCTTGGAAAATGGGGGTAATAACACAATTACTGAAGAAAGTGGTCCATGACACAAAAAGACAAAACAGGTGGAACCATCGGAAAAATTGTCAACCGTAACAGTCCTGACTTGGTAGAAATGGTTGGCAAACCGGTTTTATGGCTACCCAAACTTCCCCTTCCATTGTGGCAGTGTTCGGTAGAAACTCAACAACAATTGCCATGGGAAGGTCGTGCACAGTTAAGAGAAATATTCATCCCAGTATTACATGAAGAAAGAATCTTCAACCAAAGTTCGGACAAAAACAAATCAAAGATAGATTAACTGAAAGCAAATTATTATAGTGCATTGTAATAAAAAGAACTTCGATGTGTACATTAATGAAGGGAAGATAACAGGAAACACTTACAATGGCCGAACATTACAATCACATGTCACAATCAACCAGGGAACTGCATAAGAAAAAAATAAAATGACAAAAGACAAACATAGATAATGATAGGAACTTGGTACCGGCACTGGCCACAGCCAGCGGTAGTGTTAAACCGGTTTATGGGTACCCAAACCTCCCCTTTCTCTATCCCGTTTCCCTATAGTATAATATACATAAAAATAAAACCCAATACAGATAGACCACAATCTTGAAAAGGAAAGAATAGACAACGTAATTTAGAAAGATGGGTCGTGGATTGCTCGACGCTAAACTGCCGGCTAGCTCAAGGAGCCTAGTCTGCTCGTTAAACACTGTCGGTAGTGTTGTTCAATACTTCACAAAACCGATGATTAGAGCTGTTCTAGAATCACTGCAAGCTGAAAGCTATCCCCTTTCGCAAGTCCCTTAAAATAAAACACTTTTAACTTTCTGATTTTGCATCTTATCCAAATATGATTTTTTAAACCTTCATTGTATACTTTTTCTTGAAAATATATCAAGTTAACTCACTAAAAGAAGAAAACTGTCATAAATCAATCATACGATTTTAGTATCCTGTTTTTTACAGGGGATGGTAACAGAAAGTCAAATGGAATCAATACTAAATGAATTGATTTCCCTGGAGGTTGAAAGATCAAATACAGTTCCAAAATGCCTGAATATACCACCCGTCTCACACCATGGAATAGTATTTTAGATGTTCTTCAGATGCATTCCGTAAGTTTTTCGTCAACAATAATCCTAAATTTATGTTTATGTTGAACGAGAAAGTGCACGTTTAACCGTAAGCACAATTATAGCATGCTGGTTAGTTCAATTTAACAATATATGTATAAGATACTGCACGTTTTGAACAAATGAAGTGTCATTTATTTTCTTGGCCTTCACCTGTGTATTCGTGCGGAAAAAGGTGACCCCAAGATTCAATAAAGGACACTTCTTTTTCTTAAACGTATAACAAAAATAACACTTTAATAAAGCAAGTGTAGAAGTGAATACTTGTAGAAAAAAGTAACTTTAATTTAGTGATATTATAGTGAATTTGGTATTAGTCCCCGGACCGAATAGCGTATCTGCCCTGGAAAATGAGTTCGCTGTAATCATCGGTATAACAGCAATTTTTTTATTGCAACAGAAATTCATACATTTATAGTATATGAAACCATCAGGTGATTTTCCGATTTCCCGTGCAAAGTTGTCGAAAGCGCCATTTTTAAATTGGCGCCCATTATTTACCTCAAAGTTGAAAACTCTATATGATTTAAACAGAAACAAAAATAACATTTTATACGTTTGAGGAAAGGATTCACCTATACACAAGTATCGTATTTATATGTCTATAACAACCGGACGTGAGCTTGTGACGCGTTTTCAGCTCATTCAAAGCAAAGAGACCAAAATCTGGTGTTGTTTTTAACTTTTTAATGCAATGTAAATTAATAAAAGCGACTGTATTGCCAAATTATACAAAACAAACATTAAACAAACTTAAACAAAGCAAAAAACCCGGTTTAAAAACGTAAAATCAAACACAAGAAACAAAAACAAAGAGAACTATGTACATGGTAAAAAAAAGGCCTGTCCTCTTATGCATGACTTCTCTGGCATGATTTTATCTACTTGAATGTTACATTCAATCCGAATCAGTCTATATGGTAAATGGAATCTCAAGCTCCCGCAATATGTCAGGGTGACAGTCTACAAGGGAGATAATAAATAACTAAATACCGAAGTTACTGTGAATTTATTTTCTGCATATGCGCATTTCGACAACTTATGTCTCTTCAGTGCAGATAAAATCATATCAATATTTTTAAAATAAAGATATAATCTGCATGCATTATATTGCACAACTCCATAAAAATATTGATAAAATACTTAAAAGTATTTTCAAAATTACGGAAAATTATGTACAAATGTACAAAATGACCATAGGATCGCGATAAATCAATATTTACAAGTACAACAACCCGTCACTGTGAAACATTAACCATGCTAGTTTGGATCATTTCATTGTCTGATTCTTCATCAGATGAAAAACTGTTACCACCTACACCGTTGTTCTCGTAAATGTCACAATTCTCGCCACCTTAACACAAACAACCTTCAGTACAACGTAATTCAGCTGCATTACAGGACACCGAAGTGCACAATTCAGGATTTGAAAGCAGACTTGACCATTTTCGTGATTTGTTAAGGCTTGGTTCAAGCGTCATAAGTATAGTAATCCATCATCACTTTTTCTCTACCCTCAACCATCTGGATTTGATATTGCAGGATTTTGCTGCAACGAAGATAGCCAAATTAAAGTTTGGTATTCTTCTCGTTTCAAGTGCTACAAAAGAGTGTTCTTGGATGGGGTAGAAGCTCACTCTGTGACCCCTTTTTGCAAATAGATCATACCGCATTTGGTTTCAACTTGCAATTGTTGGAGATTCGTTGTAAATACGCAGGTCATACTGTTCCAAATTATCTGTGATCTCATCTAAGGGAAGTGTAGACAGGTCGGCGAGACATGAAAATGTCGATAGAATAATTTGGACAGTTCCCAAGGTCTGACATTTTCTTGTTTTACAAGGCAACTTGTTGAATAGCAACCAGTAATAGCATGGGATGAAAGCAGAGCAGAACCTGCAAATGGGCTGGTAACTGCGCCCACCATTAGGCAAATGCAACCAAATCTAAACACCTATTTCAAACGAAAAGTGAACAAGGAGAACGAGAACATCAGTGTCAGGACAATGAGCAATAATGCGTAGAAATCCAGATGATGCAGCAGCTGAGGCATCAAATATCAGTCGTGTATCCCCTTCTTCACTATCACTGCTAGACAAATCTATGTTAGAGGACATAGAGATACCTTTGATATCAGCCCCAAGAATAGCCGTGGCCTAAAAAAGAACACGAATTTTGACATTTATTCGGTTGCAACCCTGTGCTTGGAATACGACAGTGGAAATAAGCGCTTCAATTGCTGTATTTGCCATGAATATGACGCTATGGTTACTACTAGTCTGTGCCTTGAATATGATTCTATCCCCATAATGACTTTTTAACTTTTCATTTAGTCAATGAGATGAATAACCTGGACAATCGACACCTTCCTTATGAAAATATTGTTTATATTTATCAAGAAAATTTGAAGCTCAAACACCTCGCCTTCGTGGAATAATGGTTCATCAATTTTATAATCTAATTTGTAAAATGCATCTTGGTATAGATCGACTTTGGAAATAGTTGTCACAAGATTTCGATTTGATGTTTCTCTCGAATACATATGCTTGGTGACATTTGTAGTGGTTCTGAGCACCAACAGCAACCAAATCAGATCCATCTGATAAGGACCCAATCGCCGCATCATTCAGCACTTGCACATACGTTTTTCAATGCTAAAGTGTGTAACTTTACTTATCGGGTGTCTGTTTCTAACCACAATGCCGGAAATGGTACTATATAAACACATAGACTTCCAGTCAATGTTTGCAGCAGAAGATAGAAAAGAAGAACCATTAGGTATATTTGGCTTTTGTCCATGCGAGTCTGATAACGATATAATGCTCAGACATTTTGATTTTACCTTTTTCAATTGCTTGGTGAAATTCTATAGCATACACTGTGACATTGAAGTTCTGCGTAAGGCACATTTCGTTTTTCAATGCTATTTCTCAGTTCCCTGTGGAATGAATCATCTTGAACTCTTGTCTATTCTGTCATTAGCTAGTACAGTAGATATGACCTGCTTTGTACCAACGATTGTACTTCCTCGAAGGGCAGATCCCTTGATGCCACAAAATCCATATTTGATGCAACACGTCGCTTCTTTGTCGAATGTTTCAAGAGTTTACATTTAACCCCTAATCTGTATGAGCAGTCCATTTATTTTGAAAAGTTTTGCTTTGGGTATGTACAAAGCAAAGCACAAAAACGCCACGGAAACAAATAATCAGATCAAAACAAAACAACAGAATTGGCAATTACAACAAACCAGTGAAAAAAGTAAGAAAATAGGTTGCTTCGACTCAATAAAAAACAAGGCTAAACAGAACCTCGAAATGAGCTACTTCGGCTCAAACTGCATACTACATTGTAATTAAGAAATAAAAAATCAAAGATATTATCAATTAACAAATTAATATAAAAAATATATTTCGAACAGAATTTTATTGTATAAGATACGACATAGTTAAAAAAAATCCTACACCATTCTCGATCGTTCATGTATGGTCATTCAACTCCCATACGATCTGTAACCTCCTGGAAGACCTATGGCAACAGTCCATCTTACTTGGCTCTCCCGCGCTGGCACATCCCGTCTTTTTGGACGTGGTTACTTATTTTATGTAGGGCTTACTAAGCACTATTTAGGAGACTACAAAATTGTAGCTGACCGTAGACCTTATTCTGAATTGCAAAGAAGCAGCTTTAACTGATTTGCCCTGGTATTTCAAAACAAAACTACTCTTTTAGTAAAAAAATATTAAAATATATATTCACAGAAGCAACTTTTGGAACTAATACCGATAAAAACTGTTTAATGTTTGAATAAGATCTGATTTAAAATGTTTAACGAATTAAATGTGACGAAACACAAACAAACATAGTCTCCCGAATTACATACGGACAACAGACGCAAGGATGAAAAGTTGTTCTATCTCGATAGAAAGGCTTCTAAATATAATGTGACAGGAAAACGATTACACAAAAATGAGTTAATCATTTCATTGATAAATCATCAATTCTCAATGAACCTGGAATAGACTATTGGATGCAATGAAAAGACTTGATTTTTATACATGTTGCTGTAAATGGAATATTTGTATTTTTCGTATGATATAATACATTAATTTCAACCTATATATGACGAATCAAAATGAAAATCAACATAATAGGGTATCAATATAGATATACTCCATTACTAAATATTTCAATGCCTCAAGGTCTTCAAACAACACTTTCGGAGACAAAAAATCGATTTATTTCGATTGTTTATGTCGAAACTGAAATTTTGGCTTATCAGATTATCAAATATGAATAACTTATTACATTTCAAATGTTTAAAACATTTTATGATGACCTTTATGACAAATAAATTGAGACTTAAAAAAATAATGTGAAAAAATGACGTCAACACTTCACCAGCCAATAGAATCTTCCTTCACGGGAATTCGTTAATTCACCTGATACAATCCTAAAATATAAGCATTTTTGTATGCGAATACCTAAAAATATTGCTGTTATACCATTGAGTACAGCGAACCATTTTTCAAAATTTACGGTCTAGGGACTATATCACGCATTACATAATTATAGACAATATATCATATCATTTTCTTATTCTGATAACATTGACTGCACATAATAACTGAAGGTAATTCACCACTTTTCAATGGCTATTTCATGCAATTATCTCTAAAATATACTGAACATCAAAATAAACACACCACTTACGTGTATTTCTTTGTATTTTAAAATTTAAAAGCAAATAGCTCTTGAAATATTTGTTAGAACATGCTGAAATTTTCACACATTGTTTCTTTTATCATGTTGATAAAATTCTCAGGAAATGAATGAATTTTGATTTCTCAATTTCAGTTTCTCAAAAAATCACTTTTTCACCATAAAATACAAAAATGACGAAAAACAACAAATATTCAACCCTTGGTGCTCCTAACTGTAAGACTTGGACAGGAATATCGGCTTTGGTAACTCTGAACAATAAATTTTACAACAAAGCCATTTTACGGAAAGCAACTCTTGGACTTTTGTTTTTGTACACTTTCCATGCATATTCTTGCTGCTGCTTCATAATGAGATTTGTTTTGACAAAAATCGACTTCTTTGCTTTAGGCCTTTAAAAATCAATAAAAATACATGAGAGATTTGAAAAGTGCAAGTATTGCAGAAGCTGAGAGCCATTAAACATGTGGTGCGTTTCTTCTGATGTTCAGTATACAATAAAAAAGATAACAGGAAACGCCTACAATGACCGAAAAACACAGTTACATGCCACAAAGTAATAAGGAACTGCACAAGAAAAACACCACGATAAAAATACAAAAGACAAACCTAAACAACGATAAGAACTCGGGACAGCCGGACTTGGTACCGGCACTAGCAAAAGCTAGCGGTAGGGTTAAACCGGTTTATTGGTACCCGAACCTCCCCTTTCTCTGTCCCGTTTCCCTATAGTATGATAAACATACGAATAAAGCCCAGAACAGATAGACTACTAACTCAATGACCACAATTTTGAAGGAAAAAAGAGGGACAAAACGTAACATTATTTTTAACGGACTCAAAGACTTAACAGCATGGAATTGAGTGTTTTGTTGATGGGAAAATATTGTTTTATTTTTATTTCTTAAAAAGATTTATAAAACATGGGAATGAAGTTGTTATAAGAGCGTTAGAAGAAGACATAAATATTTGTCTTATTTTGCCTTTTGAATTCTACATGTACATATTACCGGTAAACTTAAAATAAACTGTATATAACGGAGTCTATTTCGTTTTGAAATTTTGTATTAGAATGGGCTTTTGTTTGATTTCAATGAAAATCCCTAGATGTATCACTAAATTTTAGCAAGCAGAATAAAATTAAAAATGCAGCGACTATATCAGTATGCAAACTCGGACTTATGATAATGCCAAAAATGTAGGTGGTTCCTGAACCGTGCTGAACAACGATTTAATTCGTCTATTATTATGACGAACGTACACTTTTCAGAAATTGCTTACAATTAAGTTCCTGCAAAGTTCTTGCTGAAATTTTAGTGGAATATGAATGATAATGCATTGGCAAGGTGAGCTGCAAAGGTATAATATACGATTCCGAATGCCAACAGTAATGAAAATCATCTTTATTAACCTGATACCAATTACCATTCATATTATATGGAGCTGTGTGCAACACTATTATCTATATACCTTTAAGGGAAAGATCTCGGGGGCTTTTTGTGAACATCAAGGAAAAGCTCTTCTGCAACAAAATATTTTACGAAAGGATATGGAGTAAATAAACATTAGACCATAACACATATGTTTACTCCAACTGCAATGATTTTAATGAGCTGTATGGCCATTTCGGAAATTTATTCCCCTTGTTAACCCCTTGTTAACAAAAATTGAAGCTTTGTTATCCAATAACTAGAGACTCAGACACTGAGCCTGTATCGCTCACCTGACAAAATGCTGAACATTTAAGTTTGGTTGAATTTGCTTCAGCGGTTTCAGAGGAGAAGAAGAAAATGTAAATTTTCCCATGGGGTCCAATGTTAAACCTTAGATCCGCGCTGGAAGCTATGTTTTTTATTGGATGGAAACGAAATGAGCAATCTTTGTAAAGGACCTTTCATACATAATTCCTGTAAAATTTGGTTGAATTTGCTTAGTGGTTTCAGAGGAGAAGATGAAAATGTGAATTTCCCATAGAGCCAATGTTAAACTATGTTCCGTGCTGGCGGCCATGTTTTTTATCGGATCGGAACGAAATGAGCAATCTTTGTTAAGGACCTTTAGTACATCATTCCTGTAAAGTTTGGTTGCATTTGCTTCAGTGGTTTCAGAGGGGAAGAAGAAAATGTGAATTATCCCATAGGGTCCAATGTAAAACCTAAATTCCGCGCTGGGGGGGCATGTATTTTGTCGGATCGGAACGAAATGAGCAATCTTTGTAAAGGACCTTACGTACATCATTCCTGTAAAGTTTGTTTGAATTTGCTTCAGTTGTTTCAGAAGAGAAGATGAAAATGTGAGTTTCACATAGGGCAAATGTTAAATTATCTTCCGTGCTGGCAGCCATGTATTTTATCAGATCACAACGAAATGAGCAATCTGTGTAAAGGACCTTAAGTACATCTGTCCTGTAAAGTTCGGTTGAATTTGCTTCAGCAGTTTCAGAGGAGAAGAAGAAAATGTGAATTTTTCCATAGTGTCCATTGTTAAACCTAAGTTCTTTGCTGGCTGCCATGTTTTTTATCGGATCGGAAAGAAATGAGCAATCTTTGTAAAACACCTTCCATACATCATTCCTGTAAAGTTTGATTGAATTTGCTTCAGTGGTTTCAGAGGAGAAGATGAAAATGTGAATTTCCCATAGGGCCAATGTTAAACTATGTTCTATGCTGGCGGCCATGTTTTTTTATCGGATCGGAAAGAAATGAGCAATCTTTGTTAAGGACCTTTAGTACATCATTTCTGTAAAGTTTGGTTGCATTTGCTTCAGTGGTTACAAAGGAGAAGAAGAAAATGTGAATTTTCCCCTAGGGTCCAATGTAAAACCATGTTCCGTGCTGGCGGCCATGTTTTTTGTCGGATCGGAACGAAATGAGCAATCAATGTTAAGGACCTTTAGTACATCATTCCTTTAAAGTTTGGTTGAATTTGCTTCAGTGGTTTAAGAGATGAAGATGAAAATGTGATTTTCCCATAGGGTCCAATGTAAAACCTAAGTTCTGCACTGGCGGCCATGTTTTTCGTCAGATCAGAAGAAAATGAGCAATCATTGTTTAGGATCTTTAGTACATCATTCCTGTAAAGTTTGGTTAAATTTGCTTAAGTGGTTTCAGAGCAGAAGATGAAAATGTGATTTTTCCCATAGGGTCCAATGTTCAACCTTAGTTCCGCGCTGGCGGCCATGTTTTTTGTCGGATCGGAACAAAATGAGCAATCATTGTAAAGGACCTTCCATACATCATTCCTGTAAAGTTTGGTTGAATTTTCTTCAGCTGTTTCAGAGCAGAAGATGAAAATGTGATTTTTCCCATAGGGTCCAATGTTAAACATAAGTTCCGCGATGGCAGCCATGTTTTTTGTCGGATCAGAACGAAATGAGCAATCTTTGTAAAGGACCTTCTGTACATTATTCCTGTAAAGTTTGGTTGAATTTGCTTCAGTAGTTTCAGAGGAGAAGATGAAAATGTGAATTTCCCATAGGGCCAATGTTAAATTATGTTCCATGCTGGCGGCCATGTTTTTTATCGGATCGGAAAGAAATGAGCAATCTTTGTCAAGGACCTTTAGTACATCATTTCTGTAAAGTTTGGTTGCATTTGCTTCAGTGGTTTCAAAGGAGAAGAAGAAAATGTGAATTTTCCCATAGGGTCCAATGTTAAAGCATGTTCCGTGCTTGCGGCCATGTTTTTTGTCGGATCGGAACGAATAATAAAATACCGAGGTTACTGTGAATTTAGGTTCTGCATATGCTTATTTCGACAACTTATGTCTCATCAGTGCAGATAAAATCAAAATATTTGGAAGTCCATAAACCGAAATAGGTGTAAAACTGATAGAGAACAAATAACCAATAAGATCTAAATAGAAAAGCGAATGAGCAATCATTGTTAAGGACCTTTAGTACATCATTCCTGTAAAGTTTGGTTGAATTTGCTTCAGTGGTTTAAGAGTAGAAGATGAAAATGTGATTTTTCCCAAAGGGTCCAATGTAAAACCTAAGTACTGCGCTGGCGGCCATGTTTTTCGTCAGATCAGAAGGAAATGAGCAATCATTGTTAAGGATCTTTAGTACATCATTCCTGTAAAGTTTGGTTAAATTTGCTTAAGGTAGATAGACACTGTTGCGCTGCGCAATTGCGCTGCGCAATGCAATTGCGCATAAGAAAAATAAAGAGTCGGGTACGGGGTAGGTTTGATTTTCGGGCCGGAACAGTAATTTGACGGCTTTTCCTTTGTGACGTCACAATTGAATGACAAATGTGAAACGTCATATTTCGTTTACTTTGCCGCGAATTAACTCCCTTTTCCCGAAAATAATGTTTCATCCGGAAACTTTGGAAAATATCTTCGTTAAAAGCATGGTGACACATTCATTTTTTAATTGTAACCAATAAATTGCATCATAAACCATCTGCTCACAAAAATACATCAAATTCTCATGTATAAAAAGTTCATTTCTATTAAGCTAAAAATTGCCTTTCAATATTTTCCCCGTGCATTCTTTGTAAACTTAGGTGAAAAAATGGCTAAAAATGAGCAAACTTTGATCTCAATTCTAGAAAAAACAAGCATGGTGACCCATACTTTTTATTGTATATTTTGAGTAAGTAGGATTGATTCTTCAATTATGCCGACTTACAGCAAAATCTCATGGATATGAATATTACTGTCTATCTACCTTAAGTGGTTTCAGAGCAGAAGATGAAAATGTGATTTTTCCCATAGGGTCCAATGTTAAACCTAAGTTCCGCGCTGGCGGCCATGTTTTTTGTCGGATCGGAACGAAATGAGCAATCTGTGTAAAGGACCTTCCATACATCATTCCTGTAAAGTTTGGTTGAATTTGCTTCAGTAGTTTCAGAGGAGAAGATGAAAATGTGAAAAGTTTAACGGACGGACGACAGACGACGGACGGAGGGACGACGGACGCCAAGTGATGGCAATAGCTCACACTGACCCTTTGGGTCAGGTGAGCTAAAAAGGTTATTTCCTGAATATTGGGGAATATTATCCCTCGTTGAATATATGCAATATATGCAAGCTCATGCAAAATAAAATTCTACTTGGGACAATATTCCCCAATATTTATGGAATAACCCTATATTATGTTGCGTTGGTAAAAGGTCTGTACGTAATTGTTGATACTCCCGGTATTCAATAAACAGGAAGTTGTAACTTAGGCATCAATAACGGTTTTACTAATCCTAGGGGAGCCAAATATTTTTCTGGGTTTTTATATCTTATATGAGTTATTTTGTTTTTTTTTTTTCAGGTGCTTTGTAAAAGAGAACACAAGTTGCACAAGAGGATGCAAAGTAGTGACTTGAAGAACTCATTGTAAATGAAATATGTTTTTTTTCAGAATTACAGAGTTATCAAAATGAGTTGTTCCAGGATTATTTACTGAAGACATTAACAACAACAAAAAAAAAAAAACCATTATTTACAATATCATAGAGGTACAATAAATGTTTGATCTTCTTGTTATCAACGGCGTTTGACTTGAATTCTACCCGGATATGCGCCTTTATGTTTTATCTATCTCTGAAGTTTTTACATTTTTATCTTTACTGCCAAAGAAGCAGTGTATTATTGTACTATAGTGGGTACATTTTTGTGACTAATTTAAAAATCTTTTGTAGTCGTGCATGAATTTTTTTATCTACACAACTTGATTTTTTTTATTTAAGCAACATCTCGTTATCAAAATTTTACAAAAAACTTCAGTATATAGTCATTGATTAAGAAGTGTTCCAAGTATTTTATGGTGAATTGCAAGTCCCTGAATAAATTCATCAACCCTAGACCAGAACCGAATTTAATACCTTTAAATAATACTTTTTTTCAGAAACCACATTTAGAATAAGTCCGCTAGAAAATTACTAATATGTTGTTCTGCAATGCAATGCTATCGTATTCTCTGTTATGCAAGAGATTCGTCATTGGAAGTTTAATTTGAGATATTTTGATATTTTTTCTGTAATGAGAGACGATTAATTTACACAGAAAAATTGTTATTATATAACCCTTAACGAAGTTTTAATTCTATGTTTCATCTGGTTATTACTTAATAAATTTTGTCCGACCAAATGGCTTGGTGTAATCAAATAAGACTTGGGTGAACGTACATCAGCACAAGGATTTGTACCTTCCTTGAAAAAAAAATGATGAGACATTAGTTGTCGAAATGCCCAAATGCAGAAAGTAAATGTACAGTAACATCGGTATTTTGTTATTATATACAATGCTTGTCATTACATGTAGGTTTTGCTCAATCGAATTTATTTTCTGTTGTGCAAGAATCTATTTTATCACGGTTTTCATTGACTTTGATTTGTGTTTAATTTGTGATCTGTTCCTTTGGTATTCCACTGCCTTTGTTTTAAGTCTTATGTTTGGAAGACATAATATCAGTTCTGCAATTCATTTACCATGATAAATTTGGCAATGGTGTGAGTGATTTACATGTAAAAAAGGTAGGTTACGTGCAGATGTTTAGGACATATTTAAGGGTGGACATAAACAGAAGAGTGTTAGGTGTATATTGATCAGTGTTATATTTTAAAGGTGTATATTTATTGTATATTAACATTGTTATAACGGGCGTCAAGTTTTCTATATGTACAGAGCCTGTTTTTAGCTCATCTGGCCTTAATAGGCCATGTGAGCTTTTGCCATCACTATGCGTATGTCGTCCGTCCTTCTGTCTTTTAACAATTTTAAAAATCTCTAAAACCACTGGGCTAAATGAAACTAAACTTTGCCTGAATCTTCATTAGGGTATGACCTCTGAACATTGTGTTTGATTAGTCCAAAGACCAAACAACATGGATGCTGCTGCTAAAAATAGAACATAGGGGTAAATTGCTGTTTTTCGCAAATAACTCAAACACCGTTACAGGTATAAAAATCACACAAGCATAAAATAATAAGCAGAAAGAAAACTTGAAATTGCAAACATGTTCAGCATATCAAGACCTACTTCTCTGGAAATATTGAAGAAAATCCAGATACCAATGTTGGCGTTATTAACCTTTATTTGTCAAATTTTCGTAATTTTATATATCGTCCGTCAACAATTTCAGAAATCTGAAACAGCTAGGTTAGTTGTATCCAAACTTAATCTGAATCATCACCAGGGTATGCAGTTTCAAAATTGTGTTCGATTAGTCCGAAGACCAAACTACAATGGCTATGTTACTTTAAATACCGGTAGAGCATAAGGTAAATTCTTGTTTTTTTTAATTACGCAAAATCGTTACAATACATGAAGAAAATCCAAAAACCTTTATTGGAGTTATTGCCCTTTTTCTATACAATTTTAAAAATTTTAATATTTTTCGAAATTTTCTATTTATTTAGAAAAACTACACCAGATAGAAGTCAACTTGAAATGTCAAAAAATATTTAGCGTAGACAGATCTGCCCCTCTGAAAATTTTGAGGAAGTGTAGATACCTGTTTCAGTTATTGCCCTTTATTTGTCACATTTTTGTAATTTTATATATTTTGTCTGATATTTCAAAAAACGTTACCAGATAGAGGTTAAGTTTGAATAGCAATAAGTATTAAGCTTATCAAGAATAACAATTTCTACATATGTTTAACAGGTTCGTATCTCATTCAAGTGGACCGCCACCGGGGAACATAGTTTAACATTGGACCGCATGGGAAAATGTAAATTGGTACCTCTTGAAAAACCTTTCATACATCAAATTGATATTAACTAGACATGGTAACATGATAGTAATTTAACAAATGTATGATTTTAGAACCGATCAAAAATCCAACGTGACCGCCACTGCCGATCCAAGTTTAACATTGGTCCCATATGAAAATTTTTCTAATTCTTGAAAATCGTTTCATAAATGAAGTTGATATTTACATGTAACTAGTCATGGTAATTTCATGGTCATCTACCAGATTTTATATATTTGTACCAATCAGAAATAAAAATTGCCACCAAGAATGAATACAGTTTAACACAGAACTTTAACAGAAAATATTGTAAATTGATTAAACCTTTTCATAAATCAAATTTATATTAACTAGGCATTTTAACATGACAGTAATCTACTAGATGAAAGATTTTACTAGCAATTGGCTGTCACCCAAGATTAATCATTTATTTTTGTGTGAAAATCTTATTATCAGGTTAGCGATACAGGCTCACATATGAGCCTTTGGCTTTATGATAACATTTGATACACGGATCAAGAAAATCTGCCTGGTTTGGTTTTCTGTTGTTTCGTAACATGGATAGTGGAACTTTTTTATAGCGGATTGTTGAGACAGTTATGAAGAATAAAAATATAAAGTAAAAAAGCAATACTTTTGACTGTTAACTTTTTGAATACCACCTTCTGTATTGCTATTAAAATGTTGATAGCCTTCGTATTCAAAAAATAACCAATGCGATTACATTTAGCAGACGACATTAGGTTTCATTTGAGTAACAATGTATATAAAAAATTGATTGTGACAATCCCGAACTTATGAAATGTGACATATCCTATAGGAATAATTGTGACAATCCTGAACTTACAAAATAAGACTTTAATCTTGACGCCCTTTTTTTTAGGTTACACCTATTTTCATGTTATTGTATATTACTGGTGTTGTTACAACTGTACTCAATATTTTGTATTATGGAGTTTGTATATTTTGAGAAATTATATTGTTTGGGGGAAAGTTTTTTCACAGATTGATTAGACAAAAGCATGTAAAAAGATATGTTGCATTTTACTGAAATTAATATGGTTATCACATAATAGGGTCTGCAAGTCTCGTCATGTGACACCGAGAAATCACGATAAATCTGCAATTTGAAAACGTCTCCCGCCAAAATATGACGTTGCAGGATTATGACGTTCAACGTTTTTGCCTGAAACAACGGCAGTAGAATACCGAAGGAACATGTTTTTGTTAAAAATGCAACTTCCGGGTACAAATTATGTACCCGGAAGTTCCAAAAATGGACGAGACTTACAGACCCTATTGTTACTGAAAAATGGTCATCAACAGAAACTAAACTACAGTAACGTCAGTATTTTGTTATTTGTAGAAGTGCAACATGAATGTAATTAACGCCAACACTTTCTAAGGACAATTTTTACCATGATTACATTTTCAATTTAAGTTTTTTTTTATTATGCTTTGCATTCTATGTTGAATTTTTATTGTGAAATCTAGGATATTTTTGAGTTTTTTTTAATGTATGCTATACATGTAACAGTCATGTAGTCTGTCTGTACTCTATAAGATGATCTTGAAAAGCATATCAAGATGGAAATTCATTCTTGTTTCATAAGCTATTACCAGGATAAGCATGTATTCTGGTGATGTTTCAGTCTCGTTGAAATCTCGTTTGGAAATATTATAAAATTGTTTATATTTCATGTACAATACAAATGAATTAATAAAATTGCTGTTAATCTTTAAATTGTGTAAACAAAATATCTGTTTCTTTCAAGTGGTTTCAGAGTAATCTCAAATTGAAGATTAATGCCCTAATTGGCTGTTGGATCCATGTCAAATTTTCACAAAATAGAGGTTGAGTTAGAAAAAAAAGCCATTTTATGAAAAAAAATATGCACTTATGATTTATTTTTGCCTTTTTAAAAAAGTATCGTATATTTTTGCAATCAAAAATCACAAACTAATGAAGTTTAAGCTATTAGCTGTTTAAAATAATTAGAAAATCTACATTTGTAGGGAAATATGGAAATGTTGAAATAGTCCCTAAAAAGCATAGTATTGGAGCAAAACTTCTTATATCAACAGCAACATATGATTTTTGAGGGCTGAATTTGTTCATTCCTTCTATTTACAATTTTCAGAAAGTATGAGAAAAAGTTAAATACTCTGAGCGAGATTTTTTTCAATGAAAATAGTCAAAAAATGGGCAAAAATGCACATTAGTGCTAAAATCAGCTGTGGCAAATAATTTGTACAGCAACTTATGAATTTTTCATTATATATTGAATTTATAAGGTAAAAACATTGCAAAAATCAAGGTTTGAAAAAAGTTAAATACTTTAAAATTTATTTTGGCTCCTCACAAGGGTACATCCTTAAGCTCATCCAGAAAGTGAAATTGTCAGTGAAAAGCATTTTCAAATATATAGGCAAAGGAATACAGAAGCAAGAACGAGAAAAGTTAATAGCTAAAAAATTACTATGTCTCAAACAGGAATATGTTATTAAATGTGATTTTTTAATGGTTTTAGTTGGACTTCATTTGTTAATTCTTACCGTCATCGCCAAAGGTGACGTAGGGTTCGCACTTTGTCATTCAGTTGATCACACTCAAATTTGCCGGACCTTTTCTCATACAATTTACAAATATTTAATTTACAGTGTATTCCAGATAAAGTTCTAGTTTGGATTTAAGGAGTCATTGGCCTCGGTATTTGATAGTTTAAGTACAATATTACTTTTGTAGAGTTTTTTCTAACCCGTCCGGATATTGAACTTATATGTGGAATGTGAGGCTCTCAACATGAGTTGCAGATCAAGTTTGAGTTTGGTGTCGGTACAGGTATGATTTTAATTGAGTTAATTTGTCTTTTTCTTTGTCAATTTTGATAAAATTGCTGTTATCAGGACTTTTTTTCTAAATTGTTGCAGATATTAATCTAAAATCATTAGTTACAGATAAATTTTGACTTGAGTTCCGGTTCTTTGACAGTTTTTGGACAAACTGTTTTTGAATGTTTTCCAAGTTTTGAATTGTTTATACAACCAATTATCTTTATCTCCAATGCGTAATTAGCCCATTTTTAGCATACCTGGCTATGCATGGTTGAGCTATTGCCATCTGATGCCCGTCTCAAAGAATTTCTGCTCTGAAACCACTGAGCCATTGTAATCTCACTTAGTCACAATATACCTTGGATGGTCCCCTTTTAAAAAAATCATATCCGGCAGGTCCAAAGCTCATCCAAGATGAGCTACCATCGGGAATATAGTTTATACATTGGACCCAATGGAAAAGGCATTCAAAATCTTCTTTTAAGAAACTACCAGTCGAATGATAGCTAAACATAGTAAAATATCCTTAGCTGGTCTCTTCGAAAAGGGTATCTGGCAGGTCTGTATCTCATTCAAGATGTCTGCCAGTGGGGCGTATAGGACTTTATGGGAAAATGTTACGGAAAACACATTAAAGAGTCTTTTTTTTCAAAAAACAACGTCTTGAACATACTATGAGGTATGAGCAGAGCTCATTGTTGAAGGCCTCATGGCGACTTCAAGATGAAGAACAACAACAAAAGCGTTGTTGCTTTGCTTGTTTTTACCATGGATATGTAGAGACTGTCTCATGTACATTTACTCCATATCCTTTCACTCACCATCTCCAGTTAAGACCGAACTTAGTCACAATAGTCGGTAGATTGTCTTTTCCAAATAAGAGCATGTATCGCTCACCCTGCAGGTGGCTAACATTGATAAAAGGTATTTAAAAAAGGGTCCAATGTAAAACTATGTTTCCTGTGGAGACAGCCTTGGATTGGATGAAAACATGTCAAACGTTTATTTGATGAGGCCACCAGAGAATTTTTGTGATCAAATTCAGTTCCAATTTGATTAGCGGTTTCAGGGACCTAATTCTTTTAATGAAATCCAGGGTGGTGCTTCTTTCACTGTGCAGTACATCCAGCACATCCAGGACAGCAAAGGAGTGCCAAAGAACAGTGTTTCCTACACAGGGGTATATAAACACCCGTGCAACAGAAATAGGTCTGTTTTTACAGTTTTTAATGGGTATAGGACTTTGTAATATCTTGCATGTCAGTGGATTGTAAATTAAATGAAAATGAAAAGAACCATTACTTATTGACTGTATGAATGGGTTTAAATTCACATATAAATTGGGGGGGGGGGGGTAAAAATGCCAGGGATATGTCTGTATCCACTTGCAGTCCTCGGCGATTTTCCTTGTTGAGGTGTAATTCAGTGTAAGCATGAATTCATTCCTATATTTTCATACGATAATGTCGATGTCTACTCACAAGGAGTAAATACCGTTATGTTTATTCAGTAGCGTATAATTTCTAGGGTACTTTGATTGCGGATTACATGTTTAAGGTAAGTATTTTTTTGGCAAAATAACACCATCGGTTATAACAGAGACATATACCATTAAATGTTTTATGTGTCTCTTGTTATACTAAACATGAATAAAAAAGAAAAAAACACTGAAACAAAAAACGAGAAAATTGTGTTTCCCACATACACAAAGACAATTTAAACCTTGATGTTAGTGTACTATTTCCAAGACAAAAAAAAGAAAATCTTTTGGTTGGTAAATTGCATGCCCTTAGATATTTATCTGTCATCTTACTAATTTTAAATAAGCATGTGACAGTAAGGCGATACTTCTAAAATGAAGTATGTTCTTTAGAATAAACAACTACAAAAAGAAATAATAAGCCTCCCGCAAAAAAAAAGAAGCGATACAAAAATAATTTGACATATCGACATATAACTGTATATTTGGGTTTGCATATTTCTTTATTTTTAAATATGCAATATGCCGAAAAGGGAAAATACTAATATGGATACACCAATCATTTGTATAGAAAAAAAAACATTTGGCGTGTCAGAGAAATAATTGTATGTCATTGGGTTTGTATTTGCTCTCTTTCTCGATATTCAAATTTCGACTGGAACAAAAATAAACCAATCCCAATAGAGTGCATATTTGCAAGGACGTATGTAAATAATAAACGAAAAAAAAAACTTTTGTTGAAAAAATGCAGACTCACTAAAAAGTAAATTGATTGAGCACATGCAGATTCATTTACCACTGCATGGAGGGACATTGCATGCCATCAAAATATCAGCTAGTTTTACAGTAAAATGGGTCCCGAAGTTTTATGCAAGAAATACTCTCCGTTGGTCCGTTATTTTTGTATTTCTAAGCTTATTACAAAAGTGAACATATTTCTCCGTAACAAGAAAAAGGCTATGTTTAACATTGTAAAATGATTTTAGACGAAAAGATTGATCAATATGTGTTGGTGAAATTTACATGGTGAGATAATATGCCCGTGGTGTTCTTTTTTTATACTTTTTAGCTCACCTGACCCGAAGTCAGGTGAGCTTTTGTCATCACTTGGCGTCCGTCCTCCGTCGTTTGTCGTCCGTCCGTCGTCTGTTAACTTTCCACATTTCCATCTTTTCCTCTGAAACCACTGAAGAAAATTCAATCAAACTTAACAGTAATGATGTACTAAAGGTCATTTACAAAGATTGCTCATCCGATAAAAAACTTGGCCGCCAGCGCGGAACTTAAGTTTAACATTATAGCTTATGCGAAAAAAAATCACATTTCTATCTTCTCTCAAACTGCTGAAGCAAATTCAACCAAACTTAGCAGGAATGATGTACTAAAAGTCCTTTACAAAGAATGCTCATTTCGTTCCGATGCAATCAAAAACATGACCGCCAGCGTTTTTCACATTTTCATTTTCTTCTTTGAAACCGCTGAAGCAAATTTAACCAGACTTTAGAGGAATTACGTACTAAAAGGTTAATTACAAAGACTGCTCATTTTGTTTTTTACGATAAAAAAAACATGGCCGCCAGCCCTGAACATAGTTTAATATTGGACATTATGTGAAAATACATTTTCATCTTCTCTCTGAAACCACTGAAGCAAATTCATCCAAACTTTCCAGGAATGATGTACTAATGGTGCTGAGCAAAGACTGCTTATTTTATTCTGATCCAATAAAAAAAAACATGGCCGCCAGCACATAACATAGATTAACATTGGACCCTATGGAGAAATTACATTTTCATCTTTTTCTCTAAAACCTCGGAAGCAAATTCAACCAAACTTTACAGGTATGATGTACTAAAGGCCCTTTACAAAGATTTTCATTTCTATCCGATCGGATGAAAAACATCGTTTACGATTGGACCCTAGGGGAAAATCACATTTCACCTTCTCCTCTGAAACCGCTATGGCAAATTCAATCAAACTTTACAGGAATGATGTACTAAAGGTCCTTTACAAAGATTGATCATTTTGTTCTGTTTTGACAATAAAACATGGTGGCCAGCGCGGAACGTAAGTTTTACAGTTGAACTTTACGGGAGAATTTTCACTTTCATCATCTTCTCTGAAACTTTTGAGGAAAATTTATCTAAACTGTATTGGAATTATATATTGAAGGTCCTTTGCAAAGTTTACTCGTTTCAATGGGACAAAAACATGGATGATAATGGAGAACGTACCTAAACATTTGACCCCATTGGTAAAAAACATAATTTTCTGGCCATGCATGACAGAAGTATTTGTACAGTGAGCGATACAGGCTCAGTCTCTGATCGTCTAGTTTATATTTCACAACAATCATAAGCAACAAACCAACAGGGAAAATAAAAAATCCAAATAGTAATATAATTCAAATTTTGTTTACCCAAGGCATACAATATTCCCTTTAAAAGTTTACATACTAGTATATGCTATTCGATTCATGTAGACATATATGTAGACCCATTTACATGCACAAATATACACACGCATGTAAATCTTATATACCTACGTGCAAATGTACACACGATGGTATAAGCAAATTTGCAAAGCGTTTACAAGAGTCTATATTTAGGGTATGTATTATTTAAAAAGATCTAATAAAGCAGTCAGATTTCTTTAAATACAGTCATAAAGACTGATGTCTCTACTTTTCTGAGTGATACTGAATGAAAACATCACAAATTTATTCAACAAGTGTCTCCCTACCCTCCATCCTAGAATATATGCCGCTTATTCTCAGAAATTGAAGTCAAGATAGTAGTTACATTTTTTTCAGGACAATTTGACATTGGTGAGTGAGCCAAGTCCAGCAAAAAAAGAAAAGAAAAAAAAAACAGGAATAAGGATGTTGTTATACTCTTAATCGAGTTTTATTTATAATCCGTTGAAATCAAATCCCTATATCTTTAGAAAAAACATGCGCAAAAAAAATTATTCATAGACCAACGTATAAAATTTCGACATTAACTCGGTATAAAAGCTCTTGCAGAGCTCATGTTCAGTCTCTTTAAATGTATGTTACCCGATCAAAAAATACTTTATAACTATTTTGAAGTAAACAAAATGTTCGTTTTTGAATCATGACAATATGAAAATGACAAGCTGTTTAAAAGTATACAGATAATAGTATAAAAGTGAAAATCGGACAAAGAATCCGCTCTATAAAATGGTTTATTCATTGGATCACAATCACGAAAATTGTAAGTCTCTGCTTGAAAACTTGTTTCCAACAGTGATTCTATTGTCCATTTGAAGTGTATGCCTGTAGTTCTCCATAAAACGGAGCAATATATTTTCAATATACAAAAACTTCCTGTCCATTTTCATTCCATCGGCCAGTCAAAAACAGTCTGTCTAGATTGATTGATTGATTGAATATTGTTTAACGTCTAATCAGCAATATTTCAGCTATATCAAGACGAGAACAAGTTTGTTGATAAATAATCACTTTGGGGTATGGAAATGGCCATGGGACGGGAAATTCTGACTGCCACTGGAAAAGTAGGGTGAAATCGTCAAGGGCGGAGAATTTAGCCTTGTAGCCGATCACCTACGGACCACCCCAAAAAGAGCTTGCTACAAGGGTTCTTTAACGTGCAGGAAGCGTGGTATTTCTTCCAACACGTGGACCTGAGTTTACATCCCATCCGAAAGATGGGTTGTGTATTTATTAATCCCGCACAACCACGGAATGGGTCCTATTTCTATATCCCGGGACCCTCGGAGTCAGCCTCCGTTTAGGAGGGGTCACACCCCGCAAGCCGGAGATACTGGGTCCTATTTCTCTATCCCGGGGTTCCCTCGGGGTCCTCTGTTAGGATGGCTCATACTCCAAGCTCAGAGGATGCTGCGGGCCTATTCTTCAGCCGGGACCGCGCACAGCGGCAGTCTGTCTAGAACATGTACTATACAGCGAAAGGAGCGCGACCCTGTATAAGCTACCTTAATGCTTAAAGCCATATTGGATGAGGTGTGGTCCTCCCTGATACCTTTTAATTGAACGAGTTGTTTCAGAAAGGATCTAAGAATGTGTTTGAATGTATAATCAATTATATATATACGTCCCATTTCAGACCACCTTTCAAAAATAATTGGGGGAGGGGTTTCCTTTAAAATCCTGGTAATTATTGCCGAAATCAATATATTACAAACCCGTTTCAAAAAATATTCGGGCAGAGGTTCACCTTATTAACTAGTATTTACATATTTCTGAAAACAAAAAATGAAATTTAGCAGAGTATTTTTTTTTCTAAATGCCAGTTTTCTTGTTTGGTTATAATCGCAACCGAAAGCTGTACCATCAATTACGACCCATGAAAGAAAACCATTTAAAAAAACTTTGGGCAGGGGTTACAATTTAAAATCAAGGATTGATTGATTGATTGAATATTGTTTAACGTCTACTCAGCAATATTTCAGCTATATCAAGAAGAGAACAAGTTTGTTAATAAATAATCACTTTAGGGTATGGAAAGGGTCATTGGACGGGAAATTCCGACTGCCACTGGAAAAGTAGGGTGAAATCGAAAAGGGCGGAGAATTTAGCCTTGTAGCCGATCACCTACGGACCACTCAAAAAAGATTGCTACAAGGGTTCTTTAACGTGCAGGAAGCGTGGCATTTCTTCCAACACGTGGACCTGAGTTTACATCCAATCCGAAAGATGGATTGTGTATTTATTAATCCCGCACAACCACGGAATGGGTCCTATTTCTATATCCCGGGACCCTAGGGGTCAGCCCCCGTTTAGGAGGGGTCAAACCCCGCAAGCCGGACTTACTAGGTCCTATTTCTATATCCCGGGGTTCCCTCGGGGTCCTCTGTTACTCCAAGCTCAGAGGATGCTGCGGGCCTATTCATAAGCCGGGACCGCGCAAGGCAGTAAAATCAAGGAAATACATATTGCTTAAATTAAAACATTAAGAGTCCGTCTGTAAAAACATATTTGGGTATTTATTATCTAGTATATATATAGCAGATTTTTTTTTTCGAACATTTCTGTTTTCTTGTCTAGTTTCCTTGACCAATGAGCTTGGCATTTTCAAATGTAAAACATATCACCCAAATTCAATAAAAGGGTTCTAGGTTTCTATCCCTTACCGTCTTCCAGAAAAATCATGCTTAAAGATGTTAAAAAGCTTTCAAGGGGAATAACTCATGATTAGTTCATCATAGATTTTCGGTAGAATGTTACAAAAGACTGTCATGACCTAAAAACATTTTTGTCATTACACTTTATAGTTATCATTTATGCTATCTTTTCGAGATATTCCAATAACAAGGTTTGAGGTCAAAGTTCAAAATGACCAAATCATTTTGAAAATTGAAAGACCTTCTTGCTCATCTTCGGGTGGTTGTCCAAAAGCGTGCCAAGTGTCATTAAGTTTGAATGACCCATTTCTGAGATAATATTTGGACAAAGTTTGTGAAATCCATTGAGGAATTATAACAAAACAAGTGACGATATGTTTAAATGCAAACACAAGCCAACCAAAGCAGATTCCTTATCTAATTGCTCTATGTAAGAAATCTGCTTGTTAATTTTTCACAAATTTTTTGACCATGAAAATGTATTCTGAATAGTTGATATTGAAAATATTCGTGTCTTAAACTCATTATCTTTTCGTCAATCAGTGCTAGAAATGCTTTGATTCACAGGTTTACACTTCATAAGTGCATGTAGTACTGAATATCGTCAGAAAATTTGTTGCGTCACAATGTTTTATTATTGATTCATTGATGAAAGCAACATCCAAAGCTTTAAATGTGTGTTTAATGATTTTTAAACACAAAATAAAGATGATATTGACCTCATTTTGAAGGTCCCGTCTTCCTGAACATTTTTTTTTATTTTGAATGTTTTTGTATCTTAAATCGTATTTGAGCTACAAGCTAAAAACCCCCAAATCGGATATCAAAATTGGTTTTCGGTCCATAGACCGAAAACACGTCCAATTGATTGATTGATTGAATATTGTTTAACGTCTACTCAGCAATATTTCAGCTATATCAAGACGAGAACAAGTTTGTTGATAAATAATCACTTTGGGGTATGGAAAGGGCCATGGGACGGGAAATTCTGACTGCCACTGGAAAAGTAGGGTGAAATCGTCAAGGGCGGGGAATTTAGCCTTGTAGCCGATCACCTACGGACCACCCCAAAGAGCTTGCTACAAGGGTTCTTTAACGTGCAGGAAGCGTGGCATTTCTCCCAACACGTGGACCTGAGTTTACATCCCATCCGAAAGATGGGTTGTGTATTTATTAATCCCGCACAACCACGGAATGGGTCCTATTTCTATATCCCGGGACCCTCGGGGTCAGCCTCCGTTTAGGAGGGGTCACACCCCGCAAGCCGGAGATACTGGGTCCTATTTCTATATCCCGGGGTTCCCTCGGGGTCCTCTGTAAGGATGGCTCCTACTCCAAGCTCAGAGGATGCTGCGGGCCTATTCTTCAGCCGGGACCGCGCACGGCGGAAACACGTCCAATCACTTTGGACCCATGTAACAAATGTAGATCTTAACAGGACACATTATTTTTGCCATTACATTTTATCAGCTATTGTATTACAGTTATGAGTTATTACAAAAAGAAATGTCTAGGGCCAAAGTTCAAATGTCCTTTGATCGTGGCATTTTTTAATGTAACATAAATCGCCTAAGATGAATGGAAAAAGTTCGAGGTTTCGGTCCAAATGTATCAAAGGTCTGTAATGACCTACTAAACATTTTTGTCATTAAACTTTATCAGCTATCTTTTACGGTTTTCGAGATATTCCAATTACAATGTTTGAGGTCAACGTTCAAAGTGACCAATGACTTTGGTCATTTTGGAAATCCAAGGACCTTCTTTCACATCCTGGGGTGGTTGTCTACAACGTTGCCAAGTTTTATTAAGTTTGGACTACAAGTTTTGGTTATCCATGAGCTATAATTTTAAACTGTTTTGTATGGGCTTATTGTTAAGTTCAATTATTACAATTTATTTTATTGACTTAAAAACCCGAAATGTTATCGGAAAAATTAAACATTTTAAATTTCAAAAATCATATACTAGTAAACAAGTTTACCTGTGTAATATTCGTTTTTGGATGGTTATGATCCAGCCAATCCTTATCCAAAAGCCATATACTAGTTTTCAAAGTCCTGGCTGCATAACAATGCTATTAGTAAGGTTTATGTCAAAAACTATTGTTTGCTTTAAAATTCCTTCCGAGAAATATTTCGACAAATCAATAGAAAACATATACATGTATGTAAACAATAAACTGAAAAGTATCCGGCTCTACAAATTTAGTACACAGTGTGTAGACACGTGTATTGAAGCAGTCGAGCACACCGAAAGGTTAAAAACTGAATACATTAAATATATAAAAGTGTGTGGAAATTATTGTAGAAAAATTAGTAAAACGAATAGTTTCACGCCAATGTTCGACTTTTCAAGATATTGTTACTATAAATAAAGGAAGTTTTATGTGCGATATATTGAAATTTTCTAGCTTTGTTATATTATATTTTAAAAGGAAAAATGGTATTATTTATACAGTGGTTATATGTAAGCTACGCAAGTGTATGGTGATGATATGATTTATTGTTGGTATTTTTAATTCAATTATTACATTAGAGAAATACTATACAATTTTTGTTGTTACGGAAGCTATTTATCTGAATGTAGAATTTATACATTTTACAAACATAATTAAAAAGATATGGACAAGGTAAAATTGTGTACATTAAACGTAAACGGACTCCAAAAAATAGATAATTGTTTTAGGGTAGAAGAGTGGTTTAAAAGCTTGAAAACAGATATATGTTTTTTTACAAGAGACACACTTTACTGAAAAGTTTATAAATGATATAGATAAAATTTCGCGTTTCAATTTTTATTGTAATAACGGAACAAGTGCCAGCACGTTAAACGTTAAGGTTATTAATGAAAAAAAGGATGAGGAGGGTAGATATTTAATGTTGAATATAGAATTTGAAGACAGTGTTCTGACATTAGTGTGTATATATGCGCCAAATGACAGAAAACAAAGAAATACATATTATAAAAAAGTAAATAATATGATTAAGGAATGTACTTTAGGACTTATCGTTATGGGGGAGATTTCAATGATGCTTTAAGTCTAATTGATAGGAAATTGAAAAGTACGAGAGACTTCGTAAAACCTGTTACCAATTTGAAAGCTTTATTACAAAATAATAAGCTAGTAGATTTTTGGAGATATTTTCCAAAACAAGTTTGTCAATTTACATGGAAAAGGGGAAAAACCTCCAAGCAAGCAGAATAGATATGATTCTTATTGAACAAAACTTTCTTTCAAAATGTATTACTGTAGTTGTAAAATACATCCGGCTTTAATTAAGTCTACAGGCCATCAGGGTGTTTCGTAAAGTTTTCAGATTAGGTCGAGTAAGGGGAGGGGGTACTGGAAGTTGAAAAACTCTATCCTAGATGATAAAGAATATGCATGTCTAATTAAAGTATAAAAAATTGATAAACGATAATGAAGCTGACACGAAATTACCATGATTACTGTGGGATCTTTTAAAATAGAAATTAAAGAGTACTCGATAAAAAAAGGCCAAAGTCGAAAAAGGTAGGGAATCCGAAATTCAACAAAGATTGGAATATTTACTTAGAATTAGGGATGAATCAATTTTTGGAAAGGAATAATTATGAATTAGATAAAAAAAATTGTAAATTTGGAAAATGAGTTGGAAAATATTAACGCTGATAAGGCAAAGGTTGCACAAATTACGTCATGAGAACAATGGACTGAATTAGGAGAAAAAAAAAAAACGCGTACTTTTTAGGTCTAGAGAAAAAACGTCAAATTAGCAAAACAATTACCAAATTAAGAAATGAAAAAGGAGAAATAGTCACGGAACAATCCCAAGTATTAAAATTGCAAAAAGATTTCTAGGAAACATTATATACTACAACATATCCAAATGAAACTGAATCTCAGGAGTATGTTGAAAATACTCTCTTAGAAAATAAATTACTAGATGAAGATAGTGAATCGTGCGAAGGGTATATTTCAATAGATGAATATTCAAAAGCTGTTAATGAAATGAAACTTAATAAAAGTCCAGGGTTAGATGGTATTACGGCTGTATTTTATCGAAAATTTTTTGCCAGATTTACAGGAAATGTTGGTAAAAGTATATAACTGTTTATATGAAAATGGTACTCTACCTTTTTTCACAACGGCAAAGTTTATTATCTCCGATTTTCAAAAAGGGGGACCATCTGAGTTTAAAAAATTAAAGACCTATTTCTTTATTGAATACTGATCTTAAAATACTGTCACGATGTTTGGCACAGAGACTAAAAAAGGTTCTTTATAAAGTTATTAATTTTGACCAGAGTGGGTATTTACAGAATAGGTATATCGGATTTAATCTGATTGATTGATTGAATATTGTTTAACGTCTAATCAGCAATATTTCAGCTATATCAAGACGAGAACAAGTTTGTTGATAAATAATCACTTTGGGGTATGGAAATGGCCATGGGACGGGAAATTCTGACTGCCACTGGAAAAGTAGGGTGAAATCGTCAAGGGCGGGGAATTTAGCCTTGTAGCCGATCACCTACGGACCACCCCAAAAAGAGCTTGCTACAAGGGTTCTTTAACGTGCAGGAAGCGTGGCATTTCTTCCAACACGTGGACCTGAGTTTACATCCCATCCGAAAGATGGGTTGTGTATTTATTAATCCCTCACAACCACGGAATGGGTCCTATTTCTATATCCCGGAACCCTCGGGGTCAGCCTCCGTTTAGGAGGGGTCACACCCCGCAAGCCGGAGATACTGGGTCCTATTTCTATATCCCGGGGTTCCCTCGGGGTCCTCTGTTAGGATGGCTCCTACTCCAAGCTCAGAGGATGCTGCGGGCCTATTCTTCAGCCGGGACCGCGCACGGCGGCGGATTTAATCTGAGACAAATTCAAGACATCATTGATTTTTGTGAACAATATCACATTGAGGGAGCTATTGTATTTGTTAATTTTTCAAAAGCCTTTGATTCATTGGAATGGAATTTTATGAAGCAAGTTTTAGTAAACATTGGGTTTAAAGAGTCGTTTATAAGATGGGTAAACTTAATGTATACAGACATATTTGATTCAATATGAAGTAACGGATGGATATCAGAACGCTTTAAATGTACAAGGGGCATAAGACAGTTGGGTTTAAAGAGTCGTTTATAAGATGGGTAAACTTAATGTATACAGACATATTTGATTCAAAATGAAGTAACGGATGGATATCAGAACGCTTTAAATGTACAAGGGGCATAAGACAGGGGCCCTTTATCGGCCTTACATTTTGTTTTGGCAGTAAAAATAATGGCTGTAAGACTAAGAAATGATAATAATGTGAAAGGCATCGAAGTTAAAATTGATAGCAAAAGCCATAGTTTGAAGACAAGCCAATTGGCTGACGATGCCACACTCTTTTTAGGTAATAAAAATGAAATTATAGTGGCTCTTAATCTAATTGGAATCTTTGGAAGCTTTTCGGGTCTGAAATTGAACCGTGGAGAAACAGAAGGCATTTGGATTGGGAAGTTGAAAACTTGTAAAGATAAAGTTGGGGGTGTTCAGTTCACTGAAAAACCGATAAAAGCTCTTGGTATCTATTTCGGCCACGATAACTCTGAATGTGATAAACTTTATTGGGAAAAAAGAATTTGTAAGGTTAAATTATGATATCGTCTTTCCTGTAATTGCAATTACAAACACTATAAATGAAAGTTTAATTGATTGATTGATTGAATATTGTTTAACGTCTACTCAGCAATATTTCAGCTATATCAAGACGAGAACAAGTCTAATAAATAATCACTTTGGGGTATAGAAAGGGCCACGGTACGGGAAATTATGAATGCCACTGGAAAAATAGTGTGAAATCGAAAAGGGCGGGGAATGTAGCCTTGTAGCCGATTATCTACGGACCACTCAAAAAAGAGCTTGCTACAAGGGTTCTTTAACGTGCAGGAAGCGTGGCATTTCTTCCAACACGTGGACCTGAGTTTACATCCCATCCGAAAGATGGGTTGTGTATTTATTCATCCAGCACAACCACGGAATGGGTCCTATTTCTATATCCCGGGGTTCCCTCGGGGTGAGCTCCGTTTAGGAGGAGTCATACCCCGCAAGCCGGAGATACTAGGTCCTATTTCTATATCCCGGGGTTCCCTCGGGGTCCTCTGTTAGGAAGACTCATACTCCAAGCTCAGAGGATGCTGCGGGCCTGTTCATAAGCCGGGACCGCGCACGGCGGGAGTTTAATAGACAAATAACTGACGAGTGTCTTTCTGCACAAAAGAAGAATTAACCGAGACGCCACAATTGCATTACAGATGAGAAGTAGAATGACAATTCTTGTGTATAATTCAATAAATTAATCTTTTAGCATTACAGGGAAAAAATCAGAATATTAGAAGAAAACTTCTTATGTCGAACTTCCTGCAAAACAGGAAAGACGATATCAAAACAGAAATATGCAGAAATAATTAAATACCGAGTTATTGTGTCTTGGAGTTATTCTATCTGTTATAGAGAAACGGGACATTTGAAGGAGTTTTGGTAACCATAAACCGGTTCAACCCTACAGCTAGTTCTTGCTAGTTCAGTACCAAGTCCAGCTATCTCGAGTTGCTATCGTTGTCAACGTTTGTCTTTTTATTGTTTTGTTTGTGTTGTTCCCCGGTAGATCAGTGCCTGTGATTGTTGGTCCGTAGTATGTGTTTCGTGTTATCTTCTGTTCATTAATTATGTCAAATTTGGCTTCTACAGATAAAAATGTTTCATATAAAGGTTCTTTAAATGTCAACGTAAAATCCATACCAGCCGTCTGGGCTTGGCGTTATATTCAGGAACTTAAATCCACCGTATAAGACATCGACCACTTGGTAATGAGTAACTAAATACTGAAGCTATCGTAAATTTAGTTTCTGTAGATAGTGATTATGTCAAGTTTTGGAGATAAAAAAATTTATGTACGACTAAGAAGATGTTAAAAATATAATAAGAACAAAAACGTCCCCACAATCTGCTTCTTTAGCAATAACAAAAGGATAAAAATGAATAACTATAAAGTTAAATTAAGCATTCTGGCCCAAATCCGAGTAACATAACAGTCCGACTTCGTAGATAACAACATCTCCATTTATTATACCTCTTCGTTATTTGCAATTATGAGTTTTTTTATTCATGTCTTTGGGTAAAAAATCTTGATACAACACATTTTGGTATTTCGTATGATCCTTGAAAAATGTAGAACTTATTTACAATCAGTTCCTTGAGTCATTATACAACCCATGCAGCACCTGGATAATATACATGTTAAATCATATTAGACAAAAAAAAAAAAAAAAAAAAAAACAAAAAAAAACAAAAAAACAAAAAAACAGAAAAACTATTTTTGGCCTAGATAAACCGCTTTTGATGTCGAAGTTACAAGTAAATATAAATTGAATAACGGAAGTGTCAACAATCCAGTCACAGATCTTTATGGAACGCAAATAAAATAACATTTATTACTACGCAAATGAATATTCAACGACTTTGAATATCCAACCCGCTTTGTTATGTACAAAAACTGATATAAATTAAATTAACAAAGTAATATTAAACATTTGAGAATAAACAATAGGGTAAACATGTAACGTTTTACAAAAACAAGAAAACTATATAGATCTTTTATTGTAATATGACGAGCTTAAAACGCTTTATTGCCGCAAGAGCAGTGAAAAGTGATAAACTTATGATCAACAAGCGACACAGACTTTTCAACTTACTCCGAGCACAAAAAGTAAATTTTGCTATTGTGACTGTATGTAAAAAGCCGACCATGCCAAGGAAATCAGGTTAAAAAAGCACCACATTCACATTCTGATGTAATGATTCCAGTTTTGTATCAGACGTAATACTAGTAGTTACATTTATATACTTTTTCAGCAATTGCAATGCACAGTCTATTGAAAATTTAAATGTGACATTCGTATTGGTTTCCACATTGCACTTATCGAATTCAGGTATGTTGGAAATCTAATTTAATGTAATGCTTTATATATTTATTGAGGATAACAAACAGCCCGACAGCTACAAAATTGTTCTCCTTGGACATCAGCTTCCCGTTTACCGTCTTGATATATTTTCATTGGTATAATGCTGCTAATGGTAAAGAATTCTGTAACACTTTTCTCGGCAACTACAAATTGCAGCACTTTTTATATGTGGCTTTAGTTTGGATTCAATATTGTGGTTATCGATTTCAGATATGTCGAAAACAACGGCAGTAGAATACCGAAGGAACAAAGCAGAAAATTACACAAATCAAAGTCCAGAGACAAGGCAAAAGCAAGAACACCAAAAGACGGAAGACCAAAGACACCACATGACTACAAAACACACAAACATTACATATACAACACAAAAAACTAAAGCACCGGAAGGGTAAGCATGTCCTGCTCTGCACACAGCACCCGTCACACGGCCAGTGAGGCATATGTTTTGAAAGATCGAACAGATACTTCCTATATGTCTACTTGAATTGGAATATTTTCAATTGTCAATGATAATACTTGTTCTAACACTTTTCCCACCAACTATAAAATCAAAGCCACTTGAAATTTTTATGTGACTTTAAAACGGGATTCCATATTACTCTTATCAAATACAGGTCTGTCGGAAATCTACGTCCTATTCATCGAATTTGATATTTTCAACAAATACAATCAACAGTAAATCTGTTCGTAACACTTTTCTCAACAATAAAGAATTACAGCCACTTAAAATTTTGTTTGTATCTTTAGTATGGGGTCCATATTGCACATATCGAATTTGACATTGATAAAGGTCATTTTCAGAAAATTGATTCTAATTTACCTCCTACAGAAGTAACAAGAGAAGGGGCAGTCGGAAACGACAGCTAATCCCTTCGCCCGTTTATTGAATGTTTGTCTAGTAATATAATCACTCGAGGAAGTTGTACTATTCAAGATCTGGCTTGTTACTTAAATCTGAGCCAGTCATGCAATAAATGTTGTGATCTTATTTCAATCAGGAGCCTCATACCTAAAGCATTTATGCATCTACTGATGAAAGATTAATCTTCTGCAAGTTGTAGTATCAAAAATCCAGACTGTAACACAAACTTTATCCTAAGTCACTCATGCATAAAATGTAGGTCAAAGTGATCTATTTTTTATCTGGAGCTTTGTAACTTTACAAGATGCATCTACTCTTCTACGAGTTGAAGTATCTAAAATCCAAGCTGTAACACAAACTTTAACCTAAGTCACTCATGCATGAAATGTAGGTCAAAGTGACTCAATTTTCATCTGGAGCTTCCTAACTTTACAAGACACTTCTACATACAAAATATTATTCCTCTACAAGTTGTAGTATCCCAGATCTGGACTCTTACAAAAACTTTAACCTGAGTCACTCATGCATGAAATGTAGGTAAAATCCACCTATTCTATATTTCAACCTCAAGTTCTCCTCAAGATCCATCAATGGACAAAACATTGTCCATCAAGACTTGTTATTCAAAAGATATATGGTCTTAAGTTCGAACAGACGAACGGGTCAAACGCTATATTCCCTCCCCAACTTCGTAGTCGAGGGGATACTAAAAAGGATAATTATACACATCTACATCTGAAAGTTACAATTACATGCTACAATCTATTAAGGAATTCTATGAAAACTCTAAGAAAAACGTAACCAACAATAGAATTCGGCACTGGCAAAGAGGTAGAGTAGAACCGGTTTATGGGTACCAAAACCTCCACTATCTGTCCCATTTCCCTTTAGTATAATGAACATACGAATAAAAGCTAATACAGGTAGACTACCATCTCCATGACCACTATCTTGAAAGGAGAAAAATGACAGTACGTAATTTTGAAGGATGGGATAAGGGGTGCTCGCTGCTAATCTGCCAGCTTACTCAGAGCTTTGTATGCTGGTAAAACACTGTTACACAACGGAAGAAAAATCAAACTCCAAACTTCCCGAAAGGTTCGGTAAAGAATCACCATAAATTTCAGTAGACATCGGCAGTATCATTGAGAGGCCAGTATAAAATAACTAAATACCGAAGTTACTGTGAATTTAAATTCTGCATATGCGCATTTCGACAACTTATGTCTCTTCAGTGCAGATAAAATCTAAACGTTTGGAAGACCATAAACTCAAAGATGTTTAAAAACTGATAAGTGTAAATCACATATTTAATACCTAAATAGTATTTACTTTTGCATTGTTTCCGTGGTAACGAACGTTTTCTTAGCCACAAATTCTAACCCAAACGAGATTTTTATATATGTATGAATAACTTAGCTTTTTGAGGCAATAGTTCGAACAACTATATACAGTTGATGTTTTCATTCTTAAAGTTGAGCTTGAATAATGACCAAACTGGCAAAATTTTTGCAATTTATGCATTGAAAACAGGTAAATTTCCTGAAATCTTTGTTCGCCTCCCTTTTTCTAACTTCACATTTATGTAAACTTTAAAAAATGTTTGCGAGATGGTCAATTATGCTCCAAATCAACGTCTTAAAAAATTATATCGGATATCTACTGATTCTCTTTAGGTTTGTAAAAGCCTTTAATTAGGGGTTTTTGAAATGAGAAAAATATACGCCATGGCTACCATGGCAACGGAGGTCAATAAATTTGCTTTATTTTTTGTGATTCATAGGTTCATATCAATCTATGCAATAAATATCAGCCAAATCTGTCACGCTTTTTACAGCCTATACTGATATTGTTTGGTCCTTACAGTGAATCCATGTTAAAAGTTTTGTCGGACATCAAATTCCTGTTTAACGACTTAGAAATCTTTGTTTCCGAGAACAGCAGTGCGGGGGGAACACAAGTCTCCAATGAAATACTCAAAATTTGAAATTCAGGAATAACTGTGGTTAACAAAAAATCAAATAGTAGTTATTTCTAATACAAAAGAAAGAAAAAAACAAAACAAAAACAAACAAAAACAAAAACAAAAAACAAAAACAAAACAAGAAAACGAAAAAAAAACAACAAAAAAAAAAAAAAAAACCCAAAAAACTAAAAAATACAAAAAAAAACAACAAAAAAAAAAAACCATAAAAACAAACAAATATGAAACAAGTGATTTTTTCAATCTCTCTTAAACTTTTGGCTTTATACAGTTAAACTGTTCATACTCGTACTTATATGCTATAATTTTACCCATGGTTAAACGAGATTTTTCTAGTACCATGTAACATAAACCTAAGACTATACTTAACGCAACACTTACTGAGAGCCACTGAAGAATAGCTAATGTACACTTTCCTGGTGTGAAACAGGTGGTATATTTATGCATTTATGAGATTTGTTTGAATATTCAACCTCGATGGACTCTACTTGATCTTCTGTTACCGTCCTCTGTAAAAATACCTGAAAGTAATTTTTCAAAATTACTTTTAATAGTTTGAATCTTTCGTTGCAAGTACGTGAAATTTCGAAGACGAAATTGAATATTATCCATGATGGTAAAAACAAAATTCTTATATGGTTTATAACGCAATGCAAAAAATACTAATGGTGCATTATATGAGACCCGCCACGTTTCACAAGATTCCAAAGTTTAAAGCAGAACCAAAGAACCCTGAGTTCCTATGAACCTGAAATTTAAGTTGTCCTATTTTTTATAGCAAACAAATTTCATACAAAGTTTGAAGATAGTATGTTTTTTTCATTGCCAAGATATCAATGGGAAACCCTAAAATTAGCAATTAGGTTTAACTCCAGAACCCCTTGAACATCTGAACATAAAATCGAATTTGATCCGAGTTTGGTGATAAACAACTTTTCCACCAAGTTTTAAGACGGTATATTACTTCGTTCATAAGTTACATTTGTATCAGTCGAAAATCTTATATTAGGAAAATGTCATGTTTCAAGGGGCATAACTCTATAAACCCTAGAACATACGAGCTGCTCATATCACTGGTTTGGAAGTATTCATTGCTGTATACCGAACAGCGCTACCATATGTAGTCCTCTTTGATATAATACAATATTATCATTTTAGATGATTAACATTTTTTAAAATGTCTCACTTTTCCAACATACGTGGATCATATTTCACACCTTATTTTCGTCATTTCAATTCAGCATTTTTCGGTATTCTACTGTCGTTGTTTTGTTTTATTTCGCATGAGAGAATTTACAATTCTATCCATATAATTTTTCCATCTATTACTTCAGTTGTAAAAAAAAAAGTTGCCATAATGATTCGGATTTGAATAATCCTTTCTGTAAAATAAAATGGAACCTTTTAGTGTGAGTGAACCGACTAGCATTTATATATATATATTTAAGATACAAAATAAAAATGGTATAGTTGACCACGATTAAAAGGTAAAAAACACAAAATACAAATTAAAAAACACATAAAAATGACAAAAATGCAAAGAAGGGAAGACTGCCCAACGTTTCGGTCGTACGGGACTACCGGGCTGAAACACGGAGAAGAAAATGGAAAGGACAAGAGAATGCAGACCTAATGACGTGTCACAGATATTACCTGTAAAAATCGTGCCAAATCTTGAACATAATCAAAAACGAGAAATAAAACATTAGTTATCTATACTACATGTATCTGAATATCAAATTTCAATACATAGAAATATTATAAAATAGACTGCTTCTTAACATTCATGCCAAAAGGTCGAGCAGTTCCAAAAAAATTGATGATTTTGTGTTCAAGGAACTGTCGTTGTTTCTCACCTGTACTAGTTTGTATAAGGACAGTTACATGCATGTCCAGTATGCTGTGGTTGGCTCGCCGAAAATGTTCTACTGGGCAATCTTTTCCATTTGTGACGCTCTGTTTATGTTTGACAAAGCAATCACCCAATCTACGGCAGGCCTTACCCACATAGATCATCCTACAGCGTTTACATCCCACAGCATACACTGCATTTTCAGTAGTACACGTGAAACCATTTTTAGTTTGAAAACGTTAGCCGGTCCTACTATTTCATCAGTTTCCCAAGTAAAAGGACAAGTCAAACAGCGAGATCGCTTACATTGTCTAGTGCCCTTATATTTAAAGGGAGTTTTAGGAGAAGCACTCTTGAAAGAACTAGTTACAAGGTGCTGTTTTAGACAATTCCCTTTTCTAAAGGCTGCAATAGGAGGCGAATCCTGGAAAACTGCCGACATATGTTCGTCCTCGAGAACTATAGATTTGAAGTTGCGTATCAAAATGTTTTTGATAGCCTCGTTGTGAGGGTGGTATGTCAGGACCAACGGAACCCGGTCGTCGGTATTTCTCACCCTCTTCTCCATAGCCTCGGATCTGGTCACTCGGGAAACTGAATTCATAGCTCGATCCAAAACTTTGCTGGGGTAGCCTCTCTTAACAAAAAAGGGACTCATTCTGTTACACTGAGTCCTGAAGTCCTGCTCGTCACTACAGATACGACGAAGTCGCAAGAATTGTGACTTTGAAATGGCATCCTTGCATGACTTTGGGTGACCCATAAATTAAGTAACAGTAGTCGTCTGTCGGTTTATAAAACACTGAGGTGGAAATTTGCCCATCCTTTATGGTACAATTGATGTCGAGGAAAGAAAGACTAGCTTTGGTAAAATTGAAAGTGTATTTGATGGCCGGATGGTACGAGGAAACATAGTCAATGAAAGACTTAAGTTCATCTTTACTGTAAGAGGACACCCCAAAAACATCATCAATTTTTTTATAAAGTTCGTTGACAGGTCCTATATATTCGGAGAACATTTTTTCCTCGAGGTAGCCAACAAATAAACAGGCATATCTAGGGCCCATTTTGGTTCCGATTGCAACACCACCGGACTGACTATAATATTACTCATCAAATTGAAAATTGATGAGGGTCAAGACAAGTTCAGCAAGCCTAAGGATGATGTCTGTTTATTAGGTCTGCATTCTCTTGTCCTTTCCATTTTCTTCTCCATGTTTCAGCCCGGTAGCCCCCTAGTCGAAGGCCATACGGCCGAAACGTTGGGCAGTCTCTCTCATATGCATTTTTGTCATTTTTATGCGTTTTTTAATTTGTATATTTTTGTGTTTTTTACCTTTTAATCGTGGCCAACTATACAATTTTTATTTTGTTCCATAATTAATTTGTGGACATCGCACAACATATATATTTTTATATATTAAAGATATATTGATAATGTTTTTTTTTATCAATAACGCACATTTTGCTTAATGTATCCCATTAATATATCCAGCAGAAAAAGAGATACAGGAAACGAAAGAAACCACAAGGGACGACTTTAATTTCAAAATTATCAATTTCCTCAACTTGGACAGTAATATTCCAGCTTCTCCTGCTTACGGAGTGTATGTTTCACAGTTAATTCGTGACGTGTGAGCTAGCATAAATTATACAGACTTTCTTATTAGAAGTACTTATTTCCGTGACCGCCTTATTATTCAAGGCTTCTCATACATTCATTTAATTCTCTACATAAATTTAATGTAGTGCTTCAGTATTCCGCCATTTAAGATACATTGTTTATGCTTCATTTGGCATCTTATGCAAAATCAAACCCATGGCTTTTAACGTTTTTTTTTTTCTTTCTTAATTTGGAAAATCAGATATTTTGCTTTAAAATAAGAATTAGTTGCAGTATTCTTGAAACATGTGTCGTATGTAACTCATATCCATCGATAAAGCATACAATCAATTGACAATCATTGCTTAAAAAAATTAAAATGTGAAAAAAATAAAAATAAAAATAAAAAAATGAAAAAAAAGAAAACTTCGGCGCAATTTTCTTGATTAATGTAGCGCATTTAACTCATATACAGTTTATTTTGAAATCTTTGATTTTATGGTCTTCCAAACGTTTAGATTTTATCTAAACTGAAGAGACATAAGTTGTCGAAATAATCATATGCAGAAACTAAATTCACAGTAACTTCGGTATTTAGTTATAAGTGACAAAAATTAAAACCAGTTTATATACATCACTATGAGTTTCCATGAATTGTTTTTTTCATCGTTGTATAAATAGCTCAATATTTGATGACGTATGATAGTAAATTTGAAATACGTACATTTTTTTATAATATCAATAGCCATCTGAGTTCTAGCAGATAATGTGTATACGATAACAGCACTTGCAATCGCTCCAACAAAGGAAGAAATTCCGATGTAAATAAGCCCTATAAATGAATCATGTACCATTAAAAGATCTTTTATCGCTAATTTGCTTGATTTTCAATTGTTCCGGAGCGACGATAATTCTATTATTACTGCACTGCGCTGATACGAACATATAATCGTCAATCTCCATGGAACGTGAGCAACAGCGTATTAATGCAACGTCGCGTGACATTCCGTGAAAAAAAGTAATCCCAAGAAAGTAAGCGTTATATCAAACCAAAAATTATACATTTGACCAAAAAAATATTTCTGGAGCAAAATAAACATATATTAAATATATATCAATAGCTTTTTGCACTAATTTACGAAATGTTGTTACCCGAAAGACAAGCGAGTATATACACTATTAGTAACTTGTTCTGCTCGGATAAATTTCGCAGCTAGTATTGCACTTTGTACTATCGCACTCGGTGCAATACAAGCAGAGAATTCCATACTCGCAAAACAAATTACTAAAAGTATATATTACTCGCTTGTCTTTCAGGTAACAACGTGTCGTAAATTTTAAGATACAGAAAAGTTCAAAAAGTATTCATCAATGTAATATTTTTACAGTGAATTTCATATAAAATCGGGATTTTTAAAAAAAAATATTGTGAAGTCAATTCTTATGGGATTTCAACAAAATTTTTACTGTTAATATCAGAATTGCACAAATTTAAATAGAACATATTCCATTTAATTTTGAGAAATTCCATTCTCTGTCTCAAACATGAGCTTTTCTGACATTTGGCTAAAATTTTAGCATTTGGAATAATGCAAACCTACAATGACTGTCTAAGTATGGAAAATTTGGACGTAAGATGATGCAACGGATTGCAAGACGAGTTTCTGCTTAAACTGCATTTAATTCGTCGAAAATTGTGTCGAAAGTCCACTTTTCAAGAATTGCTAAAAGTTTAGCTCCTATAAATTGTTAAAAAATTCAGATTTGAGACTAGAAGTGGAATTTCTCAAAACTAAATGGAATATGTTATAGTAAATTTTCACATAATTTTCTACGTTACTGTTTAAATCAATCAATGATATAAGTACAAACATTAATTTTTTTAACGGATACTTCCTACTTATCCAAGAAAAATAATGACTCCAAGTTTTTACTACCAGTTTAACTCGTCAGAATTCTTAAAAAATCTCCCCAAAATTATTTCCAAATAGACAAATAAAATTTCCTTTCTTTTTCATATTGACACCATTTTGTGTTTAACAGTGACAATTTTGTTAAGATTGGATACGAACTTGCAGCAGAATATTTAAAAAAGACACGATTTTACATGAAATACACTGTAAAAGTATTACAACGATTAATACTTTTTGCTCGTCTATGTACTGTATTGCCTCCCGGAGAAACCGTTGTGTGAGAACTGATATTTAATGATATGTTTGATGAGAGGTTAAAATGATCTCTTTTGTAATCAGCAATGATAAGATATGGAATAAATGCTCATGAGACAAAGTGTGTACAAATACATGGTAAAATAAAGCAATGGAACAACTCTTTTATTGTTGTTTTTCATCTTGAAGTCACCATTTTGTGTATTTTTTTTGGTGTCGCAGAAACCGTTTGTCAAAGATAAATGCTTGTGATGTTTGTGTTATTTTAATAAGCATTGTCGATTACGAACAATTATTGATTAACTAGTGTATTGACATAAATAAACAAGAAACTGTCCTTACAATATCACAGAACCGACACGGTCAATACAGAAAAAGTCAGCCAATTTCGATTTTCTTTGTATTGGCCGTGTTCGGATCCGGGCCAATACAACCCTTTCGGAACGTCTCATAGGTTTCCATTCAAGGTGAAGTAAAAATGCGAGAAAATCGATAACTGATCGTTTGGTGGATTTGTCGAAAAGAATGTTAAAAGTTGGGATTGTCTGAGTGGAAAATGTGCCAGTTTTAACATTAACAGGTGTTTTATTTACTTGAAAAGAGGAGATGGTCAATCGCGTGAAATGAAATCTTCATAAAATTTCCTACTCATGTGGTGAAGTCTTTGTTTTCTGTACGACCATGTGACGAAAGAACCGAACACATTTCAGTACCTCTATTTTAATGTTAAATACCGGCTGGGAAATGTTCATGGGTTGATCTAAAATTTTGACATTTTTAACTCTGGACATTTGTAGGATGCCAACAGCCGATTTACAACCTGGAAATTGTAGAATTACGAATGACATGATGCTGTACATCAGGGGAAGGAATTACAATACAAGGTAAGATCATACAAATGAATTTTTGTAAAACGGTAACGGATAGATCACTTGAGAGGGGGCCGGCTGTGCAGATAAACCTGCTTTTGTTGAATAATGAAATAGTCTACATTTGAAGATGTAACCGCCACATTCAGAATCATTCTCCTTAGATTTCTGATGGCAATATTCTCTATGTAAATCATTCACCGTCACAGTTAATTTACTTGTGCTTTGTCTTTACTGTTACGTTTTAATCTCTTACATTGTAACTACACATGTACATTGTACATGTAACTGTGATAAAGACACTTGTGACAGTGCCGTGTCACTCTGACATTTCTTCAAGCTTGATTAGCATATATCACCATGTGTCGGATATTAACTACCCCTAATTTTTTTCTTTTTGATCTATATGTACATGTATAACTTATCGAATGGGAATGTTAGTGAGGTTAATCAATAAAGATATCATTACGTGCTTATTTCTGTATTGGCCTTGTTATTGGTCCTCGCTACGCCTCAGGCCAATACAGCCATCCTTGGACAAATAACAAGGCCAATACAGACATAATACATAATATTATCATATTACAGTTAAAGGTGATACATTTTTGTCTAAACTGTGTTGCTGTTGTAACTTTTAGAGAGAATTATGCTTTTTAGATGTTCCACCAAATTTTATGATACAGAGTGCCAATGAAACGCAATATTTTAGAATTGGTGTTTGCTAGTAAAAACAAATCAACAAATATTATTGCTACTGGACCTGAAATAACACAATATTTAAAGAATACCCTGCATGACTTATTTTAGTCTATATCGCCCGCAATACATGACATGGAATGCATGATATTGGTCTTTCGTAGAAAATTCTCGCGTTGTTTTTTTTCTTTCTTGTCCACTTGCAAGCTTTACTAAAGAAAAACCTTTCGCATCACATATCTTTGGAAACAATTTTATCGCATTAAATCCATTAATGCTAATATATAAAAATCCTTCGGAGTTCTTTTCCGTTAACGTGCATCGGTTTCTCTAAGTTTATCTTCTCTGAACGACGTTGATCAGTTTGATATTTTGTCACCTTACTTGGAATTTGTCAGGAATATTTCTGTCAGTTCTTAAATTTCGCTGTAGTGAAATAATCGGTAGTTTCAACCAAAAGAAACAAAGCTTTGATTTTTTGACAAACTTAAACATCTTTCTGACAAAATCGGGATTCAGAATTTGTTGATTTGTCTACAAATTCTTTGTCAGTGTGATAGCAATGTGCAGACAGTTTGGAAGTTTTGATTTTTACCACTTGACTGGGACAAAGTTTTCAATTAGTGGACATAAAAGGATGGCGGAAAAAAATAGCGGACACTTTGAAAGTGTTTCAGCAAAAAGTATTTTAATAACTTTACACAGAAGATTTCTATCGTATGAAATAAGGGATTGCATTTCATTAGATCTCAGTTAATAAAACTGTATGGAACATTTTATATAACTCTCATTTTGTGACAATCAAAATGATATCTTTTATGTTTTTGAGAGACTTTTACAGTAGTCTCCATATGACTTTTAAACTTTATTCATGTTTATCAAAAAAGACTAAACTCTTCCATTCTATCCTAAGAATACTGGATATCTTAAATGCAAACATCCCGTATGAAATTCACAAGTAAAGCTAGAACTGAAAATGTGAGATTCCATAGGCTTGAATGTCTTCACCATTACTAACTAAAGTTGTTTTGGATTTTTGTGATACACAAACAGCCTGCAGTCAAGAATGGTGTACTTGATAAACTTACAAATGAAGCAAAGCTGCCGAGAACTACTGTGAAAGTACTATTGTTCGTGGGGTTCCAATGTTCGTGGTTTTCATGGTTCGCTTAAACCACGAAATTAAGTTCCCAACGAAGAGCATTTTTCCATAGAGTTTTAATGTAGGGACTTTGAAACCACGAATTTAAGTACCCACGAAATAGTCATCTTTATGAAAACCACGAAAATTGATGTCCACGAATAAAAGTACTTTCACAGTATTCAAGGATGTTAATATTTCCATAGTATGGAAATCTTACACCCGAACTGCAGATATTTTAAGTGATATGCTAAATCCATTGTATTTTTGGGTTTCTATATAATATCTATCTGCCTATTTATACAAAAAAATCGAAACTTTTTATAAGAAGTATACTAAATATTTCTACCTTCAAGAGTACGATCCAATTATTGTGGTGATAACCGATTCTCTTGGAATGTTGAATACGGGGATCGGGTGCTCGTAAAATCTGGAAATTAAAAACATATATAAACAAAAACATGTCTACAAGTTTTTATAACACAAATCTTCTCTTTTTTGTCCAAATCTTTTAACCTGTATATATTGAAATTATATATTAACCATAGATTCACATTAACTTTACCTCTCCCCTTGTAAGTCATTTTCAATATGGTAAGATGATACATCTGAGGTGATCGTCATTTCATTTTAGGATAGGTAGTAAAATCGTTTATCCGATATATTCCCATCATGTTAATTGATGTATGAAAATATTTCCCATATGAGTTAAACTACATGTATGTTATCTATGTTTGTCTTTTGTGAATTAATTGTCTTTTGTCATTTTATTGTTTTTTCTTGTGCATTTTCTGGTTAATTGTGTTATGCGATTGTAATGTTCGGCCATTGTAACTTGTTCCTGTTATGTTTCCTTCATTAATTCCCACTTCTGGGCATTTCAAAATTGTAATAGGTACAAATTTGTAACATTTTGCACGTTGCCATCATTTTACCATGTCATGCCTAGTCAATATCAAGTCTATATATAAAACAATTCAAGAATTGGCAATTTTCAACGTTTCACATACATTCTTTTGTTTAACAAAAATCTACAGAGGGGGATATCTTTGATTGATGCTGGGTACTAAAATAATACTTTTCTTCTTCAAGTTACCATGTCTAATTAACATTAACTTGGTATATAAAACGGTGTTATATGGCTATACTAACATACCTTATTGTAATTCTAGATGATACTCTGACCACCTCATTTAATGATTTAAGTATGTCACGTTTTCTTACACGTGACTCGATGATTGTCCTGTGATTTTCCTCTGAAGTCTTTTCCTCGTGCAACCGATGACAGCGGTTGTAAGAACACTTTGTAAATTATTTTACATGTTTGTTGACGATAACGAATTCATGAGTAAAACAAACATGGGTGCAGCCTCGTTCCGTATCTAGTAATTAACTCGCTCAAACTGGTTTTATGGGTCGTCTTAAACTCACTAGGAGGTATAAGTATGGCTCATTGTTGAAGGCCCTAATCATCTAAATATTTATTTAACTTCAAGCTCAAAAAATTTTTAAAATATTTTTCAAATTATAAAATCATATGAAAATTCAGCGATAAAAGGGCAACAACTCCGATACTGTTCATAAGATTTTTTTTCAAATTTGCCAGAAATGAAGATCTTGACATGCTCTTAATAAGTGTAACTAGTATAAAACTCCTGTTCTCTAATTTCTATCTAGTTTTCACATTTCCTGAACGGTGTGGAAACATTTGTTCTCCTCTCTAGAGAGGAGAACAACTTTCGTGACATTTCCCGCCAAATTTATGCGGAATACAATCCTCGGTGTTTTTCGTCCAGTCATTAGAGAAACAGTTTCCACAACTTAAATGCGTTAATAACGAAATTTCTCGCATCTCGTTAAATAATTTTTTAATTGTTTAAAAACTCTGCAAGTCTCGCTTTCAAACATTTGCAAAATGTATTTAACTCGATGTGAGAAATTTCATAATCATCCAGTTCTTGTTGTGGAAACTATATTTCTCCATCGTTTTTCTGTCTAACAAGAAAATTACAATCTCTATATAGTTTTTCGTATTTGGATAAAACATGACGAAGACAGAGCAAAATAAACATACTTAAGCGAGAACGTCCACATACTCAGTTCGGTAATCATCTGTGGATCTACTCAAAAGTGGCTAACCTCAATACTAATATTATTGCAGAATTAAAAACATAATAATCCGTCAAATCAAATTGACGTCCAGTAAATATATGTAGAATAAATAACAACAGTTGCTGAACATACTTTTGGACATATTTACAATTGATTTGAATGATAATTCGACCTAAATGTTATAAGATAGAAGAGACATTAAGTACCAATATCTATTGTATATTTAAATTCATTATGATAGAATGTTCGGGTAGTGATAATAAAATTTTATGTTTGTAACACTTAGTACATGTATTCAGCTATGTCACTCTACACTTGTATGAAACTTTATTATATGAATTGTTTCAAATGCGATAAAATAAAAAAACAATAAGGATTGCATAAAAGTATATTTAAGCAATAATTCCTCGATGTTTGGATATATACTGATTTTTACCATGAATTGGCCCTTTATGCCAACGTTTTTACCCTTAGCGACAGCGAGGGATGAAATATCGACATAAAGGGCAAATGTATATATAAAAGCTCACAGGAATTAATATCGATTCCAATGGGACAAATAACACAATACCGAAGTTACTATTAAATTAGTTTCTGCATATGCACATTTTCACAATTTATGTCTATTCAGTGCAGATCAAATCAAAACATTTGGTAGTCTATAAACCGAAAACCCTTTAAAAGCTGATAGAAAAAGAAACGAAAGGATCTAAAACAAGTCAAAATTCAGCTAAAATAAAATTGGTTTTCGGGTCAGCATAGAAGAACTGCCTCATGGGTTGGTAAGTACCCTCAGGGGCTAACAGTCCACCAGCAGGGGCATCGACCCAGTGGTAACAAATAACACAATACGGGGTTACTGTTAATTTAGTTTCTGCGTATACGCATTTCGACAACTTATGTCTCTTCACTGCAGATCTAATCAAAACATAAACCGAAATACATTGAAAAGCTGATAGAGAACAAAAAACTGAAAAGATCTAAATAGAAAAGCCGAAATTCAGCAAATGACACAGCTATGCATAAGGGAAATTCTCCTGAGTTTTAATCAAAATCTTGTAAAATTTAGATATTGCAAGGCAAAGCACTCCTAGGTAAAGGTAAATAATTGCTGTTCCGCCGTTTGAGCATACTTTGGGAATTGAAAAAAAATACTCAACTTTGATATTTTCGCATTAAATATTTATGAGTGAACACAACAGAAATAAGAAATATAAAACTGAAAAGGGAAATATCTTTATCTTAAGGTGGTTCAGGTTACTTAAAACAAAACGATAGATTTTTTCTTATTTTTCTGTGATTGAAAATTTATTAAAGCACGCCACATTATCAATAAAAAAATCAATAGTTTACCGAAATTCTTTTTGCCGGGAGAACATACTGAAAATAGTCAGATTTTGAGCTTTTTTAATATAGCATATATAGGGAGAAAACACTAATTTATAATTTTTTTTATATGAATAAAACGAAAGATTTTGGTGAAAATGTAGTGTAAACTGTGTTAAAGAAATAACTTTGGAAATATGAAATTAAAAATTAGGATCACCGATCATATTTTTGAAAAAATCGGAAAAATGTGATTTTCCCCTTTTTATTCCTTTAGAATTATCTCCCCTCAATAAAACTGAGTTTTCCCGGCACCTGAATAGGTTTTCAGGGGCTTTGGCTACAGAGCTGCCGGGCGCGTCCCCAGGTGGTGGATAGGGGGTAGTCAGGTCATAATACGGAAAGCCTGACCGCGAACCATTGTAGCCAAACTGTGTGGAGAAACGCCACGCTCCATGCAGTATAAAGACCCCTTCTATATTTCTCTAAAGAGAGCAGACGCACTGGGTGTCGTATAGAAGGCTAAATTTCCTGCCCCTACCCGTTTCTCCCCTTTTCCAGTGGCAATCAAAAGTCGTTGCCCCGGTTGTCCCTTCCACCTTTATTTCTTTCTTCTTTTACTTACAATTTGTTTTGAATTGATTAACTTCTTCTCGTCCTGATATAGCTGAAATATTGCTCATTTTACGTTAAACTCTAACTAATCAATCAATCAATTAAAACTGAGTTTTCCAAAAAGTAAATTATTTTGCACACTTGCAGCATAAATGTTGCTTATTTGATTTTATCTATCATATATGAACCATTCAAAATCATTTTTACAACATTTCAATGGCAAATTCCAATTTTCATAACATGCGCAAGGTGGTGCGCAGTTTTAGACAACCTCCTATTGTATGTTTACGTAGAAGATATTGGAACAGCTTTGAATATATAGCGATTTATCATGGATTGAGACGAAAAGCGTTTAACAGACGTGTATTTGAATATAGTGTCAGGACTTTATAAGACAATTTTGATCTTTCAAAACAAAACAAAAAATGATTCACCGTACTTACGTGTAACATATTCTGTTGTATTCCCTTCTGTTGTGTTGGGGGATAATAAAAAGAAAACAAAGACATCTTTTTGCTCGACTCAATTATAATTAAAGGACACTGATGAAAATTCACAAACAAGTCTACATAAATCACGACAAAGTTTGTCATTATACTAATTTAGAAAATGCAGTATAAAATAACAAAGTACCGATGTAACTGTAAAGGATGGGTTGCATTAAGGCCTTAAATCGGCCCACTAATTTGCTAAAAAATAAATTTAGTAAAGGCATAATCTATTTGATACACTTCAATACTGGAACATTTGTAGTTTTTCAATACTGGAACATTTGTAGTTTTTAACCATATATGTATTTTTTTTTAAACATTGCTTCATTTCACTGAAAATATCTCATTTCTAATACCCTTCTCGATGGCAATTAACATTAAGCCTATGGAAAAATAGTCAACATGGGGTATATCAAAACTGCATTTTGACCCTGCCTTGCATTCGGAACCAAGCTAATAATTTTACAAGAGATTACTTATTAAATAAGAACTAAACATGGAAAATGCCAAGCTGGTTCCACGTACAAGTAATATAAAAAAAATTAAAAAATGGTATTTTTTAGTGAAAATTCAGTGTTTTTATGATATTCTGTTTTGTTATCTGTCTTATTTATCAAAGTTTCATTGATTCATATATGCAAATTATAGCTGTAAACACATCAAAATTCTCAGTAAATGTGGTTTTGCTATTATTCTATACCTTGCAACAGCTTTTTTGTGACCTGGCAATTTGCCAAATAAGCTGAACAAGATCTGGTTTGATAAGTAAACCATATAGATTTTTTGAAGTTTTCCTTGTTTGTTTATTCCCGATATAAAAATGTGTTTTTTGTGTATTTGTAACAATATATATGAGCCGTGGAATAATGAATTGCCCTACAGCATCATCTGTGCGTATGTAAAAAAAAAATCTGAAGAAATTTGTTCATCTATTGCCCAATTTCTATGTATTTTTTCCAATGTTACCTTTGTATATAATATTTTCGATTTATAACTGTCTTTTAGGCGGAATTTAACTTCTAAGAGACGGATTTCCCTCTCGATATGTTACAGGAGCCCCTAGAACTTTCAAATAGAGGTGGCACGTGGGCAGAAATTATGTGTAATATATGAATTTAACAATCGCCTGCCTCAGTCAAAATATAACACATACATGCATCTTTAGTTTTATATGCTTCATTGGTATAATTCTAAATATTTAACAAAAATATTCTTCAGTTACACCAAATAAAGCGCAAATTATTCCCATTCGACAATTCATGTCTCAGTGTTTGAATTCGAGGCAAAATTTTCGAAAATCAAAAAAAATATCTTAAAAGTAAAACTGATACTTATACCAATCAAGCGTTTTATATAATTCCACCTTATATAATAATACTGGCTTTTGATTGGTTCACATGTATTGAATATTTTGACAAATGTCATGATTTTCTTCAATTTTTCACCATTGCCGTGCTATTTGCCAATCCCAGCGTTGTATTTTTAAAAAATACCACGTTCTAAAAATAGCATCATTCCTTATAATAACAAATCCCAATTTTTCCTTGACAATGCATTATTCAACCTCGATGAGTGAAACAAAATATACAAATAAAATCAATTATCTCAAAGTGGTATTGATTTAACCTTAAATATAGAAGCAACGATGAAATTTGTATTCGATGTCAATTTCATCTTGAAATGACGATGAATGGTGTCATCATTGGTATATAGTTCTGATTAAACCCTTTCATCTATGTTGTGACATTTTTGTTTAATTGCAGAGGACCTTAGCAAACCGATAAAAACCAATTGTTTTTTCATTGTTAGTTTTTTTTGTTTTTTGTTTCTTTTTCGCTAAGAAATGCTAAAAGCAGAGTTTTTTTTATGAAAACATAGTTCATTTTGACAATCTCAAGAGCACGACGATACCGTATCAAGTGCACATTCATCTGAATTAAAAAAGACAATGACTTTTTAATTCCAAATTAGCAATATTAAAAAAAATGTATTTTGGCATTGTCAATAAATTCAAAATGAGAGGTGCATGGATGAATTTACACCGGCTTTATAACCAAAATTTGTATTGAAAACAAGAAACGAATTTATATTATCATCCGTTAAAAGTACATGTTGAAATCTTCAATAAGGCAAGACGAAAAATATTCGGTGGAATTAAAGAAATATATCATGTTGTTGAGTGATATTTGCCAAAAATACCGACTTCAGGGCTGCACAAATTTCCCTCGCCTTACGGCTCGGGAAATATGTCCAGCCTCTCAGCCGGTATTTTTTGGCAAATATCACTCAAGAACATGATATATTTCTATAAAGTATAGAAATATATGCAGAAGTATATGAAAATATGTCGGGAAAGTACAAACTAATGGTAATATCCAGAAAATATCAGAAAATCTAATAGTATGGGACTCTATTTACCTCGAAAAATGAAGTTTTTGTGTATATTTTTGTCACAAAGGGTTATCTGTATTAAACTGCATTATTTCATTTCAAAAAAGAAATTGATTGACAAAAGAATTATATCATGGATAGAATAGCATCATTTGCATATTATGTTAATATCAAAATTGGGTTCATTATTGTTTTGGCAATGTGCCAACCTTTATTCTTTTCTTACTCTTTTTTCTTCTTTTGACATGGTTTCTAGTGAAATCACGTAACTTGCACATGCGCGTTTCGATATTTTATTGTACAATCTTAAACTACAAATATTGTAGGTTACATTGAAACATATTATATCAAAATTCTAGGTGGACCGGAAAACGGCCTTATTGCATCCCATCCTTTAATTTCTGCATATGCCTGTTTCGACAACTCATATCTCTTGAACACAGATCAAATAATATTATTTAAAAGACAACTATAAAAGCTAATAGAGAACAAATAACCAAAAAGGATTTAAATGTTGAGAAACCGAAAGAGCTATGTGTGAGCGAGATACTCCTTAGTTTTAAGCATTTTTTTAGAAAAGGTTATCGCAAATTTCAAAAATCAAGATAATCGTATCAACTTAAAATACACCCAGGATGTACGTACCTTGAATATTTCAAGTTTTTTTACTATCTAGAAAATTGATCTTTATACATGTTTGCATAAAAATTACAGATTTTTTCTCTTTATTACACATTTGATTTATATAGTTCTCTGAATAGAATTTTTGGACATATTGATTTGCACACAATTCATCCATAGCAGAAGACGCTTCATTTATCCAGTCTTTTGTTAGCATCCCTTTACCCATCTTTCAAAATTACGTATTGTCATATGCTCTCCTTTCAAGATTGTGGTCATGGAGTTAGTAGTCCAGCTGTATTGGGTTTTATTACGTTATGTTTACTAAACTATAGGCAAACGGGACAGATAAATGGGAGGTTTGGGTACCCATAAACCGCTTTAATCCTACCGCTGGCATTTGCTAGTGCCGGTACAATGTCCGGCTGTCCCGAGTTCCTATCGTTGTTTACGTTTGTTTTGTCTTATTTGTGTTTTTTTCTGTGTTGTTCCCTAGCATATTGTGGCATGTAATTATAATTTTCAGCCATTGTAGTTGTTTCCTGTTGTCCCTTTAATTTCATTTTAATGGTTATGTCAACAATTTCAGGTTGTTCGTATATCAAAATACACAAAATACAGAAACTTGATTTCTGCATGCGGCCATTTCGATATATTAATGTAACACAGTATCATACCATTAAATAAATATCAGACTGTTGTGGTTATTAACAATGCAAACCTTTATCTTCTATTTCATTTTTTACCTGTTTTATTTTTGCTGTATCCAAATTTTCCTTTTATTCCTCAGTATTCAAAGTATCATATAAACTGTCCAACTTACTTTCCCTTTCCTGTTTTAATGTTTTAGAAAAATTCACAGTCATTTTTTGTATCTGTTTTTTGAATAATTCCCACCAGTTCAAAATATCATACTTACCCTTTTGTGTTTTCCAGTACAAAATATAATTTCTAATAAAATCCAGATACCTTTCATTTTCCAATAAACTAGTGTTTAATTTCCAATATCCCCTTCCCCATACTTCTCTGTTAATATGAAAGACTGCTGATAATGCTTTATGGTCAGTCAACTTGTTAATTTCATACTTTCAACTGTATAATTTATTCACGATATCTTTATCCATATATATTCTATCTATTCGGGACCCCCCTCGAGAATTAATAAAAGACAGCATTTTTTTGTCTGGATATAATTTCCTATATGAATTTTCTATGTTAAATATACATTTAATTTCTGATAAATTATTTCTAATATCAGTAAAATAACGATCTATTTCTGATTTGTATCTATCCTATTTTCTACCATGTTAAAATCACCCAGTAGACAAAAATTATCTGTTGGGTTTTTATCTAATTTAATTATATATTCATACAGATTTTTAAAAAAGTTTTTTTGCTCTTCCCTGTATCTACTTGGTACACCATAGATATTTATCAGATGAAAATTTATATTTTCACAATTAAAACTGACATGTACCATTCTACCCTTTAAACTCACTGGTGTATTAAATACCTTTGAAATTTTTATATTTTTGTTTATTATAGTAATAACTCCAATGTGTCTATTTAACAGAGAACTATATAAATTGAAATCAGTAAATTTATTTGAAAAATCCTGGTTTGAAAAATTCACACCAGTTTCCTGTAGACATATAATTTCATACGATTCATACTTATTCATAATATCTTCAATCTTATTTTCAAATCTTGTCTTATGTTTAATGTCAAGACCCTCATAATCAATATATACAGCAGCAAAAACATTTTGTAGTGCTCAGGTTAGTTAGGAGAGGGGACATCATGCATTTTTGGTACTTTTTCTGGCTGTCTATGTTCTTTTGAACCAACACTTGATCTGTTTTTACGCTTTGAAATCTTTTTTTTTCTATTTCCTCTTTGTTTTTCTTTATAAAATCAGTTTTATTATGTTTTGACTTTTTCGTTTTTGTTTTTTATTTTTTCTTATCATGTTTTTTTTTCGTCTTCTGTATCCTCTGTGTCATATCCGAAATCGGATTTAAAAAATTCATCATTTTGTGCCACTGAGGCACCATCGACAAAGTTTTTATCAACATTTTCTAGACTTTCTACGTCTATTATCTCACTTTCTTCTATATCATTATTTTGAACTGAGTCAGCATTTTTTTTTACCTGATATTACATTTTTATCTTCATTTTCTTCTTCTCTTTCTCCTAAATCCGTAATCGCGGTGTTCTCATCAGCCGGTGTAGCTGCATTGCTACCACAGTCGTCACTGTGATCAGCAGTGCCACTGCTACCCTCTGTGAGCGGTGTAGACTCGGCTAGACTATCGGACTCGGTTACTATTGGTATATTATCCGACACGACGGTGTTTGTGTCGTATTCTTGCACCTCTGTGTCTTCCATAGCCGCTTCCATAGTACCTGTTGTTGAGGAATTAGCCTCAGCCTCGGTATTATCAATATTATCGGTTATTGTTTTATCAAGTGTATCAATCGAACTAGCGGAATTTCCTTTACCATAATTCGGAGGGGGGTTCGTCCACGCAGGCCGATAATCCTCCTTGCACCCAAGAGAGGTGTGCCCATATTCGCCACAGCGATAACATGTGATTGTTGAGTTAGTATCCTCCTCAGCTTTACATTCAGCTGCTATATGTCCATAACCATGACATTTATAACATTTTTTGCCCGTAGGCTGACCCTCATACTTTATTGTGATGAGTTGATCTCTCACATATAGATTTCTCGGTATATGCATATGCATGGACTTTAATTTTACAATTCTCACTCCAGATTGTATTGATGGGAATTCCCTGAAACTCGCGACAGCATGCCTACGACTGTACCATATTTTGATAGTTTATGAGGTATAAATTTTGGCTGAATTTCATAGGGTAGCCCGTAGACAATAACATCTGTGGTAACGCTCTTTGTCTCAAATTTGAGAGGGGGGCTTTTTTTGTGACTATGTCTACATTGCCTATCCTAAAGAGCTTAAAATCCATAAGTAGGGCATCTCTTGACTCTATATCTTTACAAGTGAGGAGAAAATAGTCCTCTACCTTTTGACAGCATCTTACGAATTTTGCTATATCAATTTGGGTTTGTAAATATGTTAATAATTGCACAGTAGTAAGAAAGTTGTCATCAGGGTATTGAGGCGTGACTAGTATTGTTAACTCTCTGTCTATTGTTCGATGTGTACGAACGTGTTCAAAGTCTTCTGAAAAGACACTCGAATCGTCACTATCGATTGGCATTGTGAAAACTACTCACATGCACAGTACATTAAACCTATATACATATACACAAACACATAACATAAACATAAACATATATACATAGGCGGGCTTTCGGAAAAATGTTACCCATTCCACTTATAGCCTGTCTGACATGTTGATAGTCTATCTTTCTGCTTTTGTTGACAGTTAAATACGTGTGTCAGTGTTGTTATCTTCCATACTTGTGAACTAATCGTGAAATGATTCGGATTGACTTTTATAGCAAAATTGTTATTTACGGCTTGTGTATTATAATGAAAATGTTTAAAATTTTACCCGAGATCAATTTGTCAAAGATAATTTATTCTTTGATGTTCCGGAAAATATTTAAAAGTAAAAACATGAATTTTCATCAAGGTCAAAATGATAATTATCAATTTACACTAATTATGACAATGAACAATTATCCATTTATTGGCTTCGACATTCACAACTGCTCTTTGAATCTTACGCTTGGGTGATCAATTAACTGTTTGACAGGTGCTTGATTGGTCGAGTCTGGCGATGTAAATATAACGGTTTTATCATTGAAGGGACCAAAATACGAGTTCGAGCCAACGAAGTTCGAGAAACCGGGGTTTAATTAACAAAGGTAAAGAGAGAAAAAAGACCGGACTTGGACACGAGTTCGACCCATCCAGGGTGTTCGAGCGATCCGAGTTCGAGGCAACGAAGTTCGACTGTA
>MJUU01059848.1:0-11866 GCA_002080025.1 Modiolus philippinarum | reverse complement strand
ATATATATATATATATATATATATATATATATAAGAAAAAAACTAGAGAGACTAAATGCCCCCGCTGCCATCATCCCAGTTTTTCCCCATGTGTTTATATTCTAGTTTTGGATACAATTTAGCTACTCTGTTTGTGTCTGTAAGACACATATGATGCATCGCCGTTGGATATAAAACATGGACATCCAATTTCTAAGCACTTGATATAACTGTGACTTTAATGCTATGGGAGGTATTGTCCGAAATAGCAATTCCAGAACACACATTTTGATAAAATGGCAAAGTTCAACTAACCCTCAAAATCACAAATTTTGGCCAAAATATTTAATATGACAACATGCACATCTTCAATCAATGCCTAATCACAGTGCAAAGTAAAATAAATGTAGCTTTAATATTGTGGGAGGAGATATCCGGAATAAGAATTCCAGAATACACATTTCAATAAAATGGCCAAGTTCAACTACCCCTCAAAATCACAATTTTTGGCCAAAATATAAACCATGACAATATGCACATCTTCAATCATTATCTAATCACTGTGCAAAGTAAAATAAATGTCGCTTTAATATTGTGGGAGGAGTTGTCCAGAATAACAGGTCCAGAACACACATTTCGATAAAATGACCAAGTTCAACTACCCCTCAAAATCACAAATTTTGGCCAAAATCTAAACCATGACAATATGCACATCTTCAATCCACGCCTAATCACTGTGCTAAGTAAAATAAATGTAGCATTAATATTGTGGGAGGAGTTATCCGGAATAACAGCTTATCAGAGATGGGACGGACGCAATTACGGACGGGGTAAAACAATATTCCCCCGACTTGTCGTCGCGGGGGCATAAAAAGAAAAATGAAACGTAATTCTCCGCTTTGAAGCGGTATGGTTTCATGACTAGCACCACATATGCTAAAAGCAATGAACTGTTATGTTACAGTAAACTTCATAAACTAAAAAATTAACTTAGGAAAGACAGTTTACACACTAGATGTATTACGACCCCTATTCCACGGAGAAATATCGCTGCACTGACATTAGATAAAAAAATCCAACTCCGGCAGAGCAACACTTCTTAGGGACTTTGGGTTGGGATACTAGTACTTGATCTTTTATATGTGTTTATTCGGTAACACCAGTAAAAATTCCGATGTAGTTTCCAATTATATATGATGTTATCCGCATTCAAAGCACAATTTAAATTCCATAATAAGTAAACTTACTTTGACACTGACTGGTTTTATTCTTTGATTGTCATATACATGTATTTGTGCTATCGTTGTGTTTAATAGCGATTCGTTCTCCTTGCCGTTAACATACGCAAGTGTTATATAAAAAATGAAGAAAAACACAGGCAATTTATAAAATAAGACGAGACTGACAGGCTTACTTTTGTACAGTTGTTATATTGTAAAAGTGTTGGACGGTTTTTAGACATTCCTTTTTCGCACTGAAGTAAGACAAACTATAATTTCACGAATTCCAGGTCGAAAGAAAATTTTCCAAACATTTCTACTTTATTACAAAATATGTTTAAAAGTTGCTTCAGAAGTTTGACATCTTCTAGCAAATTATGAGCAATAGACGTATCAAGATGTAGAAGGTCAATGACCAGGCTTTTCTTTCGACCTGGAATTCGTGAAATTATAGTTTGTCTTACTTCAGTGCGAAAAAGGAATGTCTAAAAACCGTCCAACACTTTTACAATATAAGAACTGTACAAAAGTAAGCCTGTCAGTCTCGTCTTATTTTATAAATTGCCCCTAAATTTGAGGGGAGAAAATTGAGTATATACTGGATTTTCCCCCTTTGTTCGAGTTCATACTGGAATTTCCCCCTTGGCTATAATACTAAATATATTCACTGCATATGCGAAATAATGTAAAAATTATTATAAAGCATATAATGTGTAATAATTCCAATACAAATACATGAATACGTGAATTTTTTACTTGAATTAATACGATACTCACAAGTAAATGGATTTTTCTGTTAAATACAACGACTTAGAAAATGTCTCATTTAATATTTATTCAGTATTTGCTAGCTATAAAAGATGTGGCTATTGCGTAAGTTGAAATAACAAGAGTGAAGCTACTTCACTATAACCACAAGCTCATAATCGGAAAATAAACGTTCGACCAATTTTCGGAAATTGTAATATATATACATAAATAGATTACAATAAGGGTAATGATTGTCTATTATATCAACTGACATGGTGCTCTCGTTGAGGTCCGCGCTATGAAAGAACTATATTGTAATGATGCTTTTTCACAAGATTTTCATTCAACATGAAAGGACTGTTGCCGATAAATCAATAGGCAATGTGTTTTGGAAATAAGCTTTGAAACCGATTTTTATATAAGTTTTAATTTTAAAGTATGACCCCTTTAGATGGCCACATTGGATGTAAACTAGACCTGACAGAAAGCACTTTTGTACTTGTATTTCGTTCTCGTTTGCCAAGTAATTTCGGAAGAACTTAGAATGGTTATTAAATGGTGTGTTATGTACCTTTGCTTGATTGCAACATTGGATTTATGAGTAGAAGTCAATTTTATTAGCCAGTTATCTCTATGCCATTTTTTCAAGGGGAAATTTCGGATCAAATCTTCCGGAATAATAGGCATAGTTCACTTTTCATACCTCAACTTAAAAGGGACATTTATATATCTGTTTTGGCAAATACTGATACATGTGTCCGTTATCAATAAGGCGTCATCTATTTTACCAATGGCGTTTCCGACATTTTAAACCTCATTTTCCCATTTTGGGAAACTATTTTACTACGATTTAAAAAACAAGAAAGAAGAAAAAAGACAAAAAGAAAAAAGGACACTTATTATATAACCTTTATAAAACGACAAAAAAATAAATACAAATTGATTGAATTCATTCCATGCGGCTGTCCTTTTAGATCCTATTTTGAATTTGGTATTTCCCTTGACTAAAAGAAAGTTTAAAATTTTCACACATCTCAAAATTTGACGCTTTTTCTCATTCTATGAAAATATATACAAGGGCTCAATGTCAAAAACAGGTTCCACCTGATTTGTCTTTTTGTCTCATGGACTTCGGCTCTTGACAACTCTGTTGGGTAATTTTGTTATTACCTCCATGTAACGATATGAATAGTGGGACCTGTTTTGGGGGTGATTTCGATTTCTTACTTAACCCCTAGTTGGGGATGCGATTTCGTGTTCCCATTCTAGCTCCGTTTCGGTTCTTACTATACTCTTAAATTTAATTGTTTTTTTAAACCTGCAAAACAAACATTCTCAAATTCGGCGGAGATGAACAGGATTCTAAGTACATTAATATTTTTTATATGCAGCTGATATAAATACTTGGTACAGAAAAAAAAAATTCTGTAAGTCCTTACACCACATTCATATTTATTTGCAGATAGGATACTGTTGGACTGATTTTCAGAAGTATATATGTCCCCTTGTTATACCCCCCGCTTTAGCTGGCGGTATATAGTGATCATGGTGACAGTTCGTCTGTTCGTTTGTCCGTTCGCTATTCTGTCCGCAATAGGCGTTCAACTCCTCCTAGACCACTTCGTAAAATTCAATAAAACTTTCACAGAATGTTCAGTGGATATTACCATTGAGCTATTTAAAAAAATTGATATGACTTGATTTTTTTCGTTTTTGTTTTGCTGTTTAATTTTTGTCTTGCGTAAAATGGGGGAGCGAGGGGCTTTACATAATTTAGTGAACTTTGATCACAGTTTTTCTGGTCTTAAATATGCTTTCTTTGCTGATCATTTTGTCCATTTGAGTAAACTTGTTCTCTGCTATCTTGATTTCTTTGAAGTGTTTCCTTATTAGATGAAAGATGAAGTCGACGTCGTTACTTAACTGCAATTGGAAAGTTCCTCTTTATAAAGGGGAAGTTCTAGTATGGGGGAAAAACTATTCCGTAGGGGGAAACTTCAGTATATACTCATTTTCCCCCGGGGAAAATCCAGTATATACTAGATTTTCCAGGGGGAAATCTGAGTATATACTCATATTTCCGGGGGGAAATCCTGGTATGGGGGAAAGACTAGTATGTAACACCGGTAACCGTTGATTCCGTTAAGGAAATACCCTTATTTGGTAGCATATATGTATCAAAATGTCTGTCTCCCTCGACTGCTGTGTTAAATCGGAATCATATCCTAAAAAATATACATTGTAAATTTAAATACATTTAGTTTGCTTTGAAATATCAAATTGGATATCCCATCAAAATTTCAGAGAGCAGTGTTGCTTCGCGGCACATGATTCATACTTTTTCTTTGACGTTTTGATTTAAAATCCTACAGGAACTGTGCTACGTGAAATTTGGATCTAAAAATCAGAGACAAAAGTTTGATCCAATGCACACGGAGAATATATGTCTCCTTAACGTTTGTATCGGGATACCAGGCGTGAACATGTAAACTTCGCCTGTGATTTTCTAAGTTTATATATGTAAATTACCGTTGCATAATAAACGAAATAAAGAATCTTTTCATTTTTGAAACAAGAACAATTCTTTCGATCGGTTTGGTTAATTTTAGACAAAAACGCAAATATTGATCAATCAATCAACCAATCAATCTACAAATTCATTTTCTCAATTATGGTAAAAGACCCCCACATTACAAGCCACATTTATCGTATCACTTGATCGATGTATTTATGTTGAAACAAAACTACAATCCGATTTCCAAACGAAATCTGAAGTAACCTTGGTATTTGTATGGAAAAAAATTCAGAATATACAATGGATATCTGTAGTTACAGTAAGATACACTGTATTTTTGTAGTTACAGTAGTATACTTTGTATTTTTGAAATTGCATTAGTTAATTATCTTTATTGCATGAAGAAACCAAATTCAGGGTAAAGCAATGCAAAAGTACAAAAACAAAACAAACAACAAAATAAATACACAAGTAAACATTGAAATATATACGTTGAAAATAAACCCTAGTACAAGCGTTTTAGCGTCACACAAACTTTTTTCTTAATATTTTGCGTTATAACGTAAAGTTTTGCTTTAAAACGCAAAGGTTTGCGTTATTTCGCAAAGGTTTGGGTTATTTCGCAAATGTTTGCGTTATAACACAAATATTTGCGTTATTTCGCAAAAGTTTGCGTTATAACGCAAAGGTTTGCGTTATTTCGCATAGTTTGCGTTTTAACGCAAAGTACATTTTAAATCAATAGATCCAACAATTTCAAAATCTAAAGTCGTCAATGAAGAGAAGATAACAGGAAACACTTACAATGGCCGAAAATTACAATCACATGTCACAATCAACCAGGGGACTGCACATGAAAAACAATAAAATGACATAAGACAAATATAGATAACGATAGGAACTCGTGTAGCCGGACTTGGTACCGGCACTGGAAACAGCCAGCGGTAGAGTTAAACCGGTTTATGGGTACCCAAACCCCTTTCTTTATCCCGTTTCCCTATAGTATAATAAAGATATAAATAAAACCCAATACAGGTAGACCACTAACTCTAAGACCACAATCTTGAAAAGGAAAGAATAGACAAAACGTAATTTAGAACTAGATTTGCAATTGCAAGCAATAGCTGATGTCACCCCAGATAACTAATTCGATGATTCCATGTTGTTCGCAAAATTAAAATCTAGCTAGAAATCAATTTTCGTCGAATTCCGACAAAGTTGAAATTTTGACGTATTTTGGTGGCCATCTTGGAAATGGCGGCCATTTTGAAAATTTTAAACGCAAAGCATACAACTTCAAATGGTGATCCAACTTTATGCAAAGTTTGAAATCATTTGGTCCAGCCATTTCAAAATAATCGCTCGGACAAGAATTATTGGAAGAATAATAAGAATAATAATAATCAGAAGAAACGTAGAATAACAACATGTCACCCCGACAAAGTCTGGGGTAAAAATAAAAATGGGTCGAGGAGTGTTCGCCGCTTAGCTGTGTACGGTTGTGTACGGATAGAATTTGATTTTCGGGCTGAAATTTGCACAAAGGCAAAAGGATTAAGCATGAAAAGATATATCAGATTCACCAAATAAAGTTAACATATGAAATAATATGATAAATTAAAATATATTAGTATCTCCTACGCACAAGATATTATCGAACGAGATAATCTTTCGACAAGCAATTATACTTAAAAAATGCAATATAATATTGTTTTGATGAAAAAACTTGAATATTGTGTCAATCCAAATCAAATTTAAGGATTAAAAAGGAAAGTTATTTGCTAAAAGTTGAAAAAATGCAAATGGTAAAGAGAAATAGATTATTTAACATAAAAGATGATTCAAATCAGTTTTGTACAATAGTAAACATTTTGTCCTTTACTGCAAGAAAAAAGGATATGTATTTTTCATTTTAATAATGTTATTGTAAATAATTTTAAATTCTTCTTTTTTTTTGCGAAAAAATACCAGGAAGGATAGTATACCGATAAGCAAGTCTGTTGATCTATTTGACATTATATGTATGCATTGAAGGATCCAGGGGGAGAGTTCCGGATGTTCGAGCCCCCTTTTCTGATTTTTTTTTTTAAATTCGTGCAGAATTTATGTATATATTGACAAAAATGGTAAAAATCGACTAGAACCACATTTTTTTCTGGAATCTCATCGAAACCCCCTTTTTCGAAGGATGGATCCCCCGGTGTTATGAGAAATAGCATGGGATGTTCCTAATTAATCTTTGAGGAATGAGACATGGTGCGTCGACAGGGTAAAGCGTCTCCTGCTATGCCTGCATCACACTTCATGTGAAAAATGATATATCCAAATTAATTTTAAAAAAATCAATAAAAGTCAGAAGCATACAACCTTAAACCGAAATTCTGTTTGTATTGTATTTATTTTTAAAATATCTTAATTTGAATGATTTTATTATGTATATAAAACTATGAGAGCTTCACTGGCAAGCAATATTCTTAAAAGTAAAAACAAACTGAAGAAGTAAACCGACGGAAAAATATTAAAATAAAGGGTGTAAAAACAAAAAAAAAAAACATAAAAAAAAAACATAAATTACACAAAACAAAAAAGCAAGCAAACAAACAAGCAAACACACACACACTGAGACACATACACACACGCACAAAGAAAAGAGCAAAACAAGCAAACAAAATATCACAAAACAAACACGAAAGAAAAAAACAAAAAATACCCCCATGCATAATTTGAGACATATCTTTATGGGGTTCGAAAAAATGATTTGTCAGCAATCAAAGGCACCAACGAAAAATTGCCAATAGACTTGAATATGGGTATACTATGTATTAATGTGGGATTTTATTTTAGATATAATCGCTTGTCTAAAAATAATCTCTTGTGCGTAGGGGATAATCCTTAGGGGGAGAACAAAAAACAACGTATTGTGTAGCTATTCTACTTCATCATGCTTCATCCTTTAGCTGTTATGATGATTTAAGCCCGAAAATCAAACGCTACCAGAACACACCGTACACAAGTCTAAATTTCGATAACTTTATACGAGTACACTATCTATCAATTTAAAATGAACTTTACTTTATAACGCGAACTTTGCGAAATAACGCAAAATAAAAAAAAGTTTGTGTGGCGCTAATACGCTTCCTACCGTAGTCTTTATGGAAATTAATTAATTAAAAACATATCTCACAAAAATATAGATGTTCCCATAATGAATTTCCTACCGGTTTCACCGCAAACCGGTAGGCTTAACGTTTCTAAGTGTGTTAAGTTACATACACAGACATTTGTTGCTTATGTGCATGGAAAATGGACACTTGGTGATAACCAAAGTCGAATTCTGTAAATTGGCATTTTGACAACTTATATCTTAGCTCTTCATTGCAAAGCAGAAAATAGAATATATAAGATCAAAGTGTTCGTTAAACAAGAGGCTCTCAAGAGCCTGTATCGCTCACCTGGCCCTTGATTAACATAGACATTTTATGTTAAAGAGCCCTTATATATAATTAAACTATAAATCCAATATCCCTATTTAGTTAAAGGGGAGAAGACCTCTGTTAGTTTAACATTGGACCCCATGGGAAACACTAAGTTCCCCGCTGGCTGCCATGTTGGATATCGTGCTGACCTGAAAAACATCTTTTTGCAAGGGACCACTCAATGACTACTGCGGCCAAGTTTTGTTCCAATTGGCTCAGTACATTCAGAGGAGAAGATCTTTGAATGTGTTTTCCCATAGGGTCCAATGTTAAAACTATGTTCCCAAATGGCGGCCATGTTGGATATAGTGCGATCCTGAAAAACACCTTTTTTGCAAGGGACCACCTAAGGACTATTGTGACCAAGTATGGTTCTAATTGGCTCAGTAGTTTCAGAGAAGAAGATCTTTGAAAGTGTTTTCCCATAAGGTCCGATGTTAAACTATATCCCCCGCTGGCAGCCATGTTGAATGTAGCGCAATCCTGAAAAACACCTTTTTGTAAGGAACCACCTAAAGACTATTGTGGCCAAGTTTGGTATCAATTGGCTCAGTAGTTTCAGAGAAGAAGCTCTTTGAAAGTGTTTTCCCATGGGCTCCAATGTTAAAACTATGTTTCCCGCTGGCGGCCATCTTGGAATTCGCGCAGACCTTAAAAACACTTTTTTTTTGTAAGGGATCACCCAAGGACTATTGTGGCCAAGTTTGGTTCCAATTTGCCCATTAGTTACAGAGGAGAAGATCTTTTAATGTGTTTTCCCATAGGGTCCAATGTTAAAACTATGTCCCCCGCTGGCGGCCATGTTGAATGTAGTGCGATCCTGAAAAACACCTTTTTTGTAAAGGACCACCCAAAGACTATTGTGGCCAAGTTTTGGTACCAATTGGCTCAGTAGTTTCAGAGAGGAAGATCTTTGAAAATGTTTTCCCCTAGGGTCCAATGATTAAACTATGTTTCCCGCTGGCGGCCATCTTGAAAATCACGCGGACCTAAAAAAACACCTTTTTGGTATGGGACCACCCAAGGACTATTGTGGCCAAGTTTGGTTCCAATTGGCTCAGTAGTTTCAGAGAAGAACATCTTTGAAAGTGTTTTCCCATAGGGTCCAATGTCAAAACTATGTTTCCCGCTGGCGGCCATCTTGGAAATTGGGCAGACCTAAAAAAAAAACACCTTTTTTGTAAGAGACCACCCAAGGACTATTGTGGCCAAGTTTGGTTCCAATTGGCCCAGTAGTTTCAGAGAAAAAGAATTTGAAACGTTTTTTTTCCATAGGGTCCAATGTTAAATTTTGGTCCCAGCTGGTGGCCATCTTGGATGACGTACAGACCTGAGCGACACAATTTTTAAAGGGGACCACCCAAGGACTATTGTGGCCAAGTTTGGTTTCAATTGGCCCAGTGGTTTCAGAGGAGAAGATCTTTGAATGAAAAGTTAACGGACGGACGAACGGATGGACGACGGACGCAAAGTGATCGCAAAAGCTCACCCTGGCATAGCCAGGTGAGCTAAAAAACTGGGATAATTATTTTATAGTTACTTCTAGAGTCTAATAAAAGGGTCTGTATGTCTCGTCATGTGACTCCCGAGATTTCACAATAAAAAACATGACGTTGCAGCATTATGACGTCCAAATTTGTTCTTGAAACGTCATTTGTTTTTGATAAAAATGAATTTCTGGGTACAATTGATCCACCCGGAAGTTCCAAAATTTAACGAGAGATACAGACCCTATAGGCTAGTCAAGTCGGGGATGAGGGAGGGGGTACTAGTATGTTGTAATGTTCATCCCGCTGTTCAATAAACTATAATTTAAATCATTGTGTAACTATTATTAATGCCGGTGAACTTATGTGATTCTTTTTTGGAACAAAGCATACATACACACTGAGTTTCAATATCAAATTGAAGAAAATTTTGCCAGTCAACTTATGGATTGCCCTAGTGTTGAAAATAGATATCATTCTAGTTTATAAAACACAGATATAATCTTTATCTGTCATAAAGACTCTGTTTGACGTTATTGTAAAAAAAGAACATATGTTTTTTTTTATTTTTTGTTTGTTTGTTTGTTTATTTGTTTGTTTTCTTTTTTATAATTTACCATTTGAACATATCTTCGTTTTCTATGCCACGGCTGTTGTTACCCTCAGGTTGAGGGAATTTGAACCTCGAAAGTGCTAAAATTTAGGTGCCTTGGAGCCAACAAGCTGGTTCAAAGATTCATTTGGTTGTGTACTTCCAAGAGAAGACATTTCTTTTGCTATTCGACTGGTAGTTTTTAAACAGCTCGATCAGGTCTAAATGCAAGTCTTCACCAGACAGAGTTTTCCCATAACGAAGGGATTTATGCTGATATGTCTCCGGATCTCTAAGAAAGTACATCAACTGTCATTACACAATGAGTGGTCTCCGAACATGTGAGGAACTTTAGCCTTTAAATTTTTGCGGGGGTCTTCCTCGTTTCCAACATTTTGAGATATTGCATAGGAAATAGAGTTCCTTAGATAGTCAATAACTTTCATCTACAAGTTTTTTTTCCGTAAATTTATTAATTCTTAAGATATGTTTTCATTATCATGGTTTTGTCACTTCTCTTTTTTTATATCACGGTCAACAGACTGACACAAGTGAGCAATAATTGTGGTGTCATCATCCATTGTTAAAGTTGAAGTAAAATAACCCTTCTCCCTCAATCGCTGTAATAAATCTATTGCTAAAGCCGACGAACTACCAGTAAATGTTTATGTACATGTGTGATTTAACGTTATTGAGTCAAACAGACACTTGCAACAATCTGTATTTATTACTTGATAAGCGACACATGACCATGTCTGACGACCTATCATCGTTCCGTGTGCTGCAAATTAGCGAAAACAACTGACACTAAGAAATAAATCTATTTTCGTATATCCGATCACCCCTTGGTAACCCCTTCTTGAAATACATTTATCTTTGGGTAGTAATTACTCACCGTATAAATATTCGTGCGCAAGCAAATAGTTTTATCGTTCGATCTAATTTTGTCAAATTGAGGAAAACAAAATATCAAAGGAAATGATATTTCAGAACGAATTAGTTGTGATTATTCGTAATGAATGGTAAAACCATGTATATGAAAGATTTTTTCAAGAATTTGGTTTGTGCATATATTCATGCGCATTGTCCTCCATCTTGCACCTTGCTTGTGAGGAAATGATAATCAACAATTATTAATCATTGTCATTATAAGTGTAGTCTTGTACGATGCAATCATGTGGTTATAGGTAAATAGTTCATTGAAAGATATTTCACGATTAAGAGAGAAGGTTTGGACGGTAATCGCTCTAATTGATAGCCTTCACTGTGTATCTACGACCACCGGAGGAAAAATCAAAACAAGTGTTACCTTTTACACCTATAATAATAGCTAAATATATGATGATTGGTAATACCTTCACTTCTAATGTAATAATGTCACACGTACAATATAAACAATATATTGTTAGTGTTTTATCAACTATTTGTACAAGGCTCTCAGGGAGCCAAAATATTTTTTTCACATAAAATCAGCTCCAAAATATTATAGCCCCCCCCTTTTCATCTCAAATGGTTTGTCCCTTAGACAGGTTGGGGAAAACCCCAATCGGGGTACTTTACCCCAATTGGGCCATATATTTTAGGGGTTGAATGGCGCATCATCATACTATAATAATCATAAATCTATAGGGTAAGAGCTTTCGGGTGTCAATAGATAGATAGATAGATTTATTTGATCAAATATCAACATAAAAGACAACAGCATTACATCAAAGTTAAATAACAATATACTGCATGCATTAAAAATGTAACAATAAATAATATTTTAAAAATGTGTTGACATATGATCTGGATAGCCCCCAAAGGGGTCCATTTTGTGACATTCTTAAAACATCTATTTTATACTA
>MJUU01059844.1:19353-39170 GCA_002080025.1 Modiolus philippinarum | reverse complement strand
TTTTCAAAAAACGTTTTTTGAAAACCGCAGATTTTTTCCCATATCAACTACTAAAGTGTAATGTTAAACTATGATGACAAAATTACGAAGTTAAACAATGGATAAATTCGACATTTTTTATTCAAATCTGCACCCCCCCCCCCAAAAAAAAAGAAGATGCACATCTTCAATCTGTCCAGAACAACTGTATGAAGTTTCAAAAGCATCAGGTATAAGGTGTCAAGAGTTTCAGATTACACACACTCAGTACCCTAATCAAAAGTACATTAATGATGAAATTAGAAGGGAACATTTTGTTAGAGCTCTTGAATTCAAGTACTGGGAAAATACAGAGTTATAGCATCTGTTGTGCGTATGTTGTGCGTACACATTTATTTACTAACGTTTTTTTTTTTAGTTTTTATTGAACTTCTGACCAAGTGCTTTTATTGAACTATTGAATTAGTGCTTCTTATAAATCTTCTAAAAATATAATGCTCAAAATCCTACCCCCCGTTGGTGAGCAGAGGGCAACATGCAAAGCATGGCTGGCGATAGAGTTATCTGTCGCTAAAATGTCCCTCAAATTTGTTGCTAAAATGTACACTTTTTTGTTGCCAAAAGATCCGTTTTTTCGCTATAATGTTTAAGTCCATTTTGCATATCTAACAAAATATTTTCTTTGATGCTATGTATATTCCAAGGTTTTCAATAACAATTTCATGCAGAGAGATGAAAGAAAAAATAAGAATATTAGAACAGTTTTTACTATTGTCCTTTCAAATGTATTTTTTTTTTATTTGTATTGAAATTACATACATGTACGTTATTGGTATGGTTGTCTGACGAATTCGGATTCATTTTTGTTTACATAAAAAGGATGTCTGTGTTTTGAGTAGAAACTTCTTAATTCAGTTTCGCGATAAAGTCTTGTGTAAGAAATAGTATATAATTAGGTTTTTTTATTATCATTTTGACTACAAATTGAGTATTCAAAAGTATGTAAAAGTATATGACTTACATTTTACTTTTCTGAATGCATGACAATATGTCCAGATTCACAAATCAGAAACAATATGTCCGACGTGTAATACAGATTTTATTTTAACCACAATTAGCATAGTTTTTATTTGATCTTACAAATTTAATTACAGAAATGCCAGGTTGTTTTCCACGATAAAATTCATGTACTGCGATTTAAAAGGTACTTGAGCATACTGGACAGTCGTTCGAGTGAATATTGATTACAACTTTCTAAACAACAACTACTATTATTACACCTTATAAATTGTCATTTAGAAATAAAACCGTCGTTTTCATCTGTATAAGAATATTTGTCGACCACAGCATAAAAAGATCACAACAAAATATTAGTCTCATTGATACAGATTATATGGTTGTTTACCTTTGTAAACATGGCTATAAAACGAGGTTTGTCATTTAATATATACAGAACTTGTCTGGTAAATATTTGTTTTAAGCACAAATGTGTAAACTGCATGTCTATAGGAAAATTCACGCATCACTTATTTGAGATTTAAAGTATGAGTGTACATGTGTTACTCATTGTCACCATCAAAATCCATTTTTTCCAACAAAGAATGAATGAGAAGCTTATTAATTTGCTGTATAATATAAGTGAATGTACATGTATATAAAGTATAAATTCATAAAAAAAGAAGTAATGCAATTTTTATTCTTTTTTGGGGTAAATTTGATTAAATCTTTAACGTTCTATTTATTGACAAAATTAATTTGAATTATTTGTAACGCCTATTAAGCTGACTTTCACAGGTTATAATAGAACTTTGAAAATATAATCATTTAATGCCCCGGTTTAGTGCAAATTTTGCATCACGAGTTTTATGCAAGTTTTATGCAAGTTTCCATAACGCGTGTTTCGCTTTAAATATATTAAATTGAAAATGACACTAAAAAGGACATGGGAGTAGGTATACTTAACACGTGGCATCCAGTCAAGATGAAAGCTTTGGTTTCTGAGCGTACATTTGCATAAAAATCAGAAAGGTAAAATCCGTTAAATCTTTAAGATTTGACTGAAATGAGTGTTCGTTGACTTAAGCAAATTAACAGAGTTAAAAAACTTATCGGCGGTCGAGTATTTATTAGACAGCCAATTAATCCTTTTGAGTGACAGTAAAGGACTGATTCTGAAGGACATTCTAAGCGATAAGCATTTCATCGACAAACAAAGTTTTAATACAAAAAAAAATACGGAAGTTGCATAAAAACAGTAAATTTCGTCATGCTGTACACATGTTTCATTCTAAAATTCATGTTAAAAAAAAACCAATTCATATCAAAAACGAATTAAATGGAAACAACTTAATAAAAACTAAACAAATAAACATGAACAAGAATGCTACAAAACGAAAGCATCCTGATTTTACGATTCTTATTCAGATTTATTTGATAATGGTGTGTATTTATCTTTTATATGAAATTATTTATTCACCAACACAATTCAAGAATCTTTCTTCCAACTTCTCTTATATCCAAGCTATGTTGTTCACACAATCGATACCAGCAATAAACCATACGATGTTGGTGACATTCTTTTGTAAATAAAAATTGATGAATGGTGTGATGAAATTTTAATCGACATTGATTGCGAACATTTTCTGAAATTAATATAAGTTCAAATTATATGGGTTGGAAGAGTTCCTTTTATGTCAAAACTTTCGTAAATTGTTTAACTGAGTAGCATGGAATATGTGAGCTTATACTGTGAAATTATTCATTCCCGAAGTGACATAAATCATATGTGGATACTTAAAATTCTAAGGATTTATTGGAAAATCTTAAAATCCTGTTGATTTTCTGCAAACGTTTGATTTTCCGTCATTGTATACCAATAAACTCTTGATAAACTGAAATTACGAATCAAAAGTTCATTCAAAAATTTGCTGATTCAAAAAGTTGTATAAGTCTATTAATGGACATTTTTTTTTTCAAAAACAATTAAGAAAGAAAAGTATGCTACGATTAAAAGAGATGTGCAGTGTTCTTAATTTTCTTATTGATAATATATTTGTTACATTTGGAGGTGTTATTTATGAATAGCAAGTTGGCATATCAATGCTCCTCTTCTCGCATACTTGTTTTAATTCACCTGGCTATAATCAGGGTGAGCCTTTGCTATCACTCGGCGTCCGTCTATCGTAAAGTTTTTTTCAAAAGTTTTCTCTGAAGCCACTAGGCCAACAGATAGTAAACTTGGCTGAATCATCAACAGGATAAGGCTTCTCAAAATTGTTTTTGTCCGCCAGAAAAATAACATGTCAACCATTGCTAAGAATAGAATATTGGGGGTAAATTGCAGTTTTTTGCAAGTAATTCTAAAACCGTTGCAGATACGAAAAATATGACCATAATAAAAAAAAAAAGATAAGCATGACTAGATCTACCAACAGTGCAATTTTGAAGAAAATATGTTATTGCCCTTTTCCGTAAAATTTCCGAATTTTGCTGTTTCTTTTTATTAACAAACAATAACAGATAGCGTATAAGTTTAAATTACAAAAACATTCAGCGTATCAAGACCTACGCACGAAGAAATTTTAAAGAAAATCTGAATTTCATATAGGAGTTATTACCCTTTTTGTCAATTCTTTTATGATAATTTTATCAATATCATCTTATATTTCAAAGACAGTTTTGAGATAGAGGTCAAGTTTAAATAGCAAAAATGTTCTGCATGTCAAATTTCATTGAACAATGTAAAGTTGTCCGACCTATCCAAGATGGCCGCCAGTTGAAATTAACTTACCATTTGATCCTATGGAAAAACATTTGCTAAGATCCAATTCTCAAAAACTACCAGGCCAATTGGAAGCATACTTGGTCTCTAGTTGACCCCTTTGGAAATACATAAATACCCGAGTTTCAAAATAAACAGTACAAAAATGTTTACGGCAAGTCTGCATGACATCCCAGATGACCGCCAACGGGGACATATGGTAACATTGGACCTATATGAAAGCATTGAATAATCTTCTCCCCCGAAACAACAAAGCCGATTGGATTTAAACTCGTTTACAATAGATCTTGGGTGGTCGTCTCTGAAAATGTGTATTGCAAGTCCGCATTTTACTGGAGTTCACACTGTGAGTGCCTTTGTTTTGAATGTTGGGATTTCTATTTCTATGCTTTGTATCTGTCTAACGTCATCGTTTTCTGTGTCTACCGTCATTCATTGTTTTCTTCGTCTTCGTTTTATACCATGTCTTTGGACTTCGATTTTTTGTAAATTCCATTCCTTTGTTCCTTCGGTATTCTACTGCCGTTGTTTCATCCAAGATGGCCGCCACCCGGGAACATAGTTTAACATTGTACCCTATTGGAAAACACATTCAAAGATCTTCTCCACTGAAATTACTTTGCCAATTATAACCAAACTTGATGACAATACATATTAGTTGGCTCCCTTTGAAAATTGTGTACGGTAAGTACGCATCAAATTCAAGATGGCCGCCAGCGGGGAACATAGTTCAACATTTGACCCTATGGGAAAGCATATAAAGATGTTGGTTTCTGACACAACAAAGTCAATTCGACCCAAAATTGGTCCCAATGTCCTTTGTTGGTCCAGTTAAAATAAATTTTTAAGTCAAGTCGTAACATCATAGATGGCCAACATTTTGGAACTTAGTTTATCAATGGAACTATTAGGAAAATATATTAGAGATCTTCTAGCCTATTAGATCCAAATTTGTTCATAATAAATCTTTGTTGTACCTATTCAAAACAGCAAGTCTTCACCATATCATTTAAAGAATCTTTATGAGCAAGCTCATATACCCCCCCCCCCAATCTGATCTTATTGAACACTGAAATAAAAGATTATAACAATCTCTCATATACATTGTAGGAGGAGTTATCTAGACATATATGTACCCTATAAGCAGTACTTTGCATAAAAATAGTAATGGTGCAATACATGATACCACCCACGTTTCACAAAATTTCAAAGTTTAAAGAGGCATAACTCTAGATCCCTTTGTACTTCTGAACCCAAAATTGTACTTGGCCTGTGTCTTATGGCAAACAACTTACATACCAATTTAGAAGACAGTATGTCATTTCATTCACAAGTTATCAGTCGGAANCTTATTGAACACTGAAATAAAAGATTATAACAATCTCTCATATACATTGTAGGAGGAGTTATCTAGACATATATGTACCCTATAAGCAGTACTTTGCATAAAAATAAAAAATAGTAATGGTGCAATACATGATACCCCGCCACGTTTCACAAAATTTCAAAGTTTAAAGAGGCATAACTCTAGATCCCTTTGTACTTCTGAACCCAAAATTGTACTTGGCCTATAACTTACATACCAATTTAGAAGACAGTATGTCATTTCATTCACAAGTTATCAGTCGGAACCCTATAATTTGCAAAATTTCAAAGTTCAAGGGGTATAACTCCAGAACCCTTTGGACCTCTGAACCAAAAAATCGAACTTGGTTTGAGTTTTGCGGTACACAAGTTACATACCTAGTTTGAAGGCAATATATTATTTCATTCACAAGTTACGAGTCGGAAACCGAAAAATTCGCAAAAATTCAAAGTTTCAAGAACCCCTTAGACCTCTGAACCCAAATTCAAACTTGGCCTGTGTTTTGTTATTAACAAGTCACATATCAAGTTTGAAGATCTTATCACATTTCGTTCACAAGTTATCAGTCGGAAACCTTCGGGGGACGGACGGACGGACAGACGGACGGACACACGACTGAGGGTATCACATAATTCTCGCCACTTCGTGTGGCGGGGTATAAAAATAACAAAGTTCAACAATATTTTTTTTCTGAAAAATTATCAAAATCCAAGTAGTATGCACATCTTTGATATATGCACAATCAACGTGCAAAATTAAAACTGCCTATCTCAAAAACTGTAGGAGGGGTTTCCTGACAAATGATGTACAATATAAGCAGTATTTTTCATAAAAATGACAAAGTTCAAAAATGTGCATTTTTCGGAAAAATTATCAAAAATCAAAATTCAATAGTAAGGATATTTTAAGTATAAGCACAATCTGCCTGCAAGATAAAAACTCCCCATCTTGAAAACTGTAGGAGGAATTATCAGGACAAATGGTGTACCCTATAAACAGTATTTTGCAAAAAAAATGACAAAGTTAAACAATGTGCATTTTTCTGAAAAATTATCAAAAATCAAAGACCTAATAGTATGCACATCTTTGATATATGCAATCAGCCTGTAAAATAAGAAATTTGTATCTTAAAGACTGTAGGAGGAGTTATCCGGACAAATGATGCACCCAAACGTGATGACGGACGGACCAGTCAAAAACTATGTATCCTCCGTAACTTCGTTGGGTGGGGTGTTATAAACAGCTACGCCAAGAGCGTTTGATACATCCGTCCCCACTTTGATGCAAACTGGAAGTAAATCCTAAAGCTGATCAAACTTGACAAGGGACTTCTGATATGCATCAATTATTTCAGCTGATCTTAAACGGTAAGATATGTATATGGTTTAGGGATAGTGATCTCATAAAATAAAAATATATCAGTGTTTTCAATAAAGTTTCAAGATAAATGATTACAGCATTCTCTTGCTAGAGTCAAAGTGTGAACGAAAATTGCAATTTTATGGTTTTTTTTTCAATTTAAATCAAAGTCCCATAACACTGGAACAATAAAAATCCACTGACAAAAAAACAACAACAAAAAAAACAACAAAAAACAACAACAAAAAAAAAATAATAAATAAAATAAAATAAAACAATAAAACGTGTTTCCTTTTTCAAGTTACAAACATTTTTTTAAGTATAGTTATAGGTTAATTCATCGCAAGTTACATTCTAGAAAAGAACTCATAATTAATGCATTGTCAACAATATAATTACATGTTTTATTACAGGAATTTCAAAACATTGCCATAATGAAATTTAAAATCATTTAACAACATCAACTGTCACGCAGTTCTCGGTTCCTTTAAATTTGAACTGTTGAATTTTCTAAGGTTTAGCACCAATACGTCTTCTTTGTCATTTTCTCATTGATTTCCATTATTTCAAAAGGCATCACTTATGCAGAAAAAATGTTGAAAAGTGGTTAAAAGGCTAATTTATGTACAGAAGTGATCCTTGAGCCATTAGCAATTGGGCATGACAAGTGCATTTACTCAATATCCTTCCAATGTTTCATTAACCACACTAACTGTGTCAATTGTTATAAACATAAAGATATCAAGATTAATGATATGAGAACACAAACCAAACAACCAATACACAAGACTTTTGTCTTTCTTGCTTTTATTTCACTTTTTTTTTCATCTGTTGTTGTACACTGTATTTTAATTTCAGTTTCTTTGTAACAACGAAGTGAACTCGAAGACAATCACTTTATTGCAATGCCGTTCATAGAAAACAAATCATTCTAGAAACGTATTCAAGTTCAGTTCAGTAATATAATTGCGTTCTCAGCCACAACTTACTTCCATAATGATTCTATCCTAAAAAAAATTGTGGTATAACACTACTTTTTGTTGCATGCCATTCACTGAAACAGGCAGGTAAGAGGTTAAAATGGAACGCTAGAAATCGAGCCCTCGTTTAAATGAGGTAAAAATGTAATTTTTGGATTGTTTAACATATAAAAAGATTTTAAAAATAGTTTTCATTAATAAAAATATTTATATTTTTCATTCAAACATTTGGAAATTATATTTTCGCATATGAACGTAAATATTAACAGATCGGCATAAAAGGTCAATTAAGTGTCCGTCTTTCAAAGTGGATCCCTAAAAAGGCCATCTTTTGATTTCGATCCAAATACTAAAATTCCGAAATTGCATAATAAACAGTAAATTTCGTTTTGGGTTAAAAAAAAAAAAACAGTAATCCCTGTACAAAATGTCAGACTTTAAAGCGGTTCTCCAGAATAAAAAAAATCAAACACGTTCTAATTTTAGTTCTTTTTCATTCTTTGTGAGGTAAAAATAAAATATGATTAGCATTTTCTCAGGGTCCCTATATATTATTTGTTAAACTATGGTTAAATTTTCTTCTTATCTACTTAGTTTTATTCTCAATTTATCGTACGTAAAATTCTAAGAATTAATGGAAACATATCTGTTGCACTTTTAAGGCCATTATTACATGTTTCACCCCCAGGAAGTGTCAAAATATGCTATAATGAACGTTTCAAATTAGCAGCTTTAATTCATCAGCTGTCACGCATGTCTTTTTCTTTTGATTCAAACTACTTGAACTTTTCAAGGTTTAACACTAATACGTCTTCTATGTCATTTCCTCACAGATTTCCATTATTTCACAAGACACCAATTACTTCTGAATTTATAAAAACGTTGAAAAGTTGTTAAGAGGCTAATTTATGTACAAAAGTGTACTATTAATTAATCGGACATCATCAATATATATATATATATTACCAGACTTGAACCTAAAGATTTGCAGGTAAATGATATGACAAGAGAACACGAAAAACAAACACTAAAGACATTTGCCCTTCTCATTTTTTTCTTTTATATCCAAACATTTGTTTTTGTAGACTTTTTTTGTAATTTCAGTTTCTTTATTACAACTAAGTGAACTCGAAGACAATCATTGTTTTGGTCAAAGCCGTTCGTAGAACATGAATCTTCAATGTCATAAACAGATGTGTTTTCTAAAAACGTATTTAAAGTTCAGTTCAGTAATAAATTGCGTTCTCAACCCCAACTACATTTGTTGTGTAACATTACATAATGATTATGAAATGGTAGACGTTGTCGGGTTTATTATTTATTTACTCTTCTTGTTATTTGCTTGTTTGGAAAGCTTTCTCCTTCTCTGTATGTTTATTTCTCTCTCGGGTCACTTCCGTTTAGCCCCGGTCGGGTCCTTCTTTGGTCTATAAACAGCAGCCACTTCCTGCCCGGGCAGACCCGGATTAACATCTAGCAGACGACGCCTCTGTAAGCTATCTTCCGTCAACATATATCTTTATGTAAATTCATAACACTAATTGACTAATTTTGGTAAGGATCAACGTCTATCATTAATATTGTATTTATTACAATGTATCGCCAGGACGACATTAAATTATCCCAACTGTACATGAATCCCTTTATTTCAACAAATATCCGTGTACAACGAAGCCGAAGCAGGAGTTATATCTAAAGCGAGACAGAATCCACAACAATGAGCCGATACACTTGTGTTAACTGAGCCAAATATTAACCCCAGACAAAGGAAACCACTCCTGTTACAACTTGGGGTCTCGTCCTGCACGGATACGTATACCCATCAAAACTTCTATATTTTTGGAAAATAAGCCTGTAAAATGGCTTCAAACAGTTCGTTTTTCGGAAATGTTAGTCATGTTTTTAATGGATTATGGGGTTATTTGATGCCAAGTTTCATGAAAAGAGTCAATAATGGGCAAATAAACCAAATAATTCATCAAGCTTACCTTACGAGGCGTCCAGGTCCATCACAAAATCTAATGATGGAAATCAAAATGTCACTGACATAAATGGACGTCTTGTCCATAGTAGTACTTAGGATAACATGAAATCTATACAAAACCAGAATGATCAGTCCCTGCTAGAATATCCACCACAAAATTCACATTTTCAAATCGACACAAAAGTGAATAGTAGTTTAATTTGTAGTGATCATTCCAGGACGGAAGGTCACAAAATGGCACACAATTATGACGAACGTTCACATGATTTTCACAGTCATTCTCGGGAAGTACACAACAAAAATGTAAAACAATGTATTCCAAAGTTATCATCACAATCTGCAAATGGTTACAATTACATCAGATCAGCAAACAATGGCATGAATCCCGATTTATTTGGGAGAACGTCAAACAAAAATGGCGTTGAATACACAGACGACTGTATTTACAATGACGTCTCCAACGTTACGCATGAGCAATCGACCAATCAGAAAAGCCGGTGAAGGCTAGACAATGTTTACGGAGAACAGGTGCTCCAAGGGGAGAATATCTTGCAATCAAAATCAGAAATTAAAGATGTACATTGTACAAAACCAACAAATAAAGATGAATTTTCACAATATAATGAGGAAAACAACGTTTCTGATAATGAAACTGGGGTATATTATGAAAGAGAAAATGAAAGTTATTTAGATAACTACAGGAATTGTTGTTCAAATAAAATGAATGAATGTACTTATTTTTCCGATTATGGCAATGATTTTGAAACAACTTCGTCGTTACACGTACCGAAAAAAACAAGCAAAGGGTTCAAAGGTACAAAACACCACAAACGAGAAAATACAAGAATATTAAAATCTTTAGTTGGTAATGTCTCAAATAAATTATCCGGTGATCAAAAGTCAAAAGTGGGAAATTTAATTCACAATATTCTGAAATTTTCATGTGTCCAAACGGCAAACTAGGGCGCACCGATCTTGTTGAGCATAGTATAAACATACAGAAAAATTGTAGACCCGTAAAAATTCCACCTAGACGCCTTCCAATTAGTCAGCGTGAAATGGCCTGTAACGAAATAGACAAAATACTTAAAGACGGAATTATTGAGCCAAGCACTTCATCTTGGAGTGCGCCGATCGTGCTCGTTAAGAAACGTGACAACACCACCAGGTTCTGTGTAGATTATCGCCGTTTAAATTCTGTGACCATTAAGGACAGTTATCCTCTACTGAGGATAGACGACTCTTTGGACTCGCTATCCGGTGCAAAGTACTTCTGTACTTTAGATTTGGCCCAGGGATTTTTGCAAGTGAAAATGCGGGAGGAAGACAAACACAAAACGGCATTCGCGACTCATAAAGGTCTATTTCAATTTCGGGTTGTTATGTCTTTTGGTCTTGCAAACTCGCCAAAAATTCTCGAAAGGCCCATGGAACTACCTTTAGTAGGACTACAATGGGACAGATGCTTAATTTATCTTGATGACGTCATTGTCTTTGGTTCTACCTTTTCTGACACGTTAGACAATTTAGAGATAGTATTTGAACGGATTCGGAAAGCTAATCCTAAGTTAAAACCATCTAAATGTACATTTTTTCAGGATGAAGTCTGATAACTTGGCCATTCAGTGTCCGCGAAAGGAATTCAATGTAATTCCGAAAATGTAAATTCTGTAAGAGATTGGCCTGTTCCCGAATCAGTCTCAGATGTTAAAAGTTGCCTCGGCATCGCATCATACAACCGTAAATTTATTCAGGATTTTTCTACCAGTGCTCATCTCTTGAACGAACTTACACGGAAAAGATAAGCGTTTTGAATGGACAGATGCGTGCGAGCTATCGTTTGGGAAACTAAAGGACGCTCTTGTGCCCTCGCCTATATTAGCTTATCCTACAAGGATCGACATGATTATACTAGACAGAGATGCTAGTAATTTCGGCGTAGGCACTGTATTATCACAAGTCCAGAACAGTGACGAAAAGAGAGCAAGACGTTGTCGAAAACACAATGGGGGTACTGTACAACCTATCAGGAACTGTTAGCTGTCGTGGTATTCGTGAAACAATTTCGATATTATCTGTCCGGCAGACACTTTTTACTGCGCACCGACCATTCTTCCTTAATCTGGCTAAAGAATTTTAAAGAGCCTGAAGGCATGGTGGCTAGATGGCTTTCATTACTAGACACTTACAATATCAAGATCGAGCATCGGAAGGGAACATTACACGGAAACGCAGACGCATTGACACGCAAACCAAGACGTCGGTGTAAACGTGAAGATTGCACTCAGTGCAATGAAGGGACACACTGCACAGTCGATGTCGTAACCCGATCTAAGCAAGCCGAACTAGACTGTGCGACAACATACAGTACCAACGTAAAGACCGATACAAACATTTCTAGTCAAACAAATGATCAAACCGAAAATTACGCTCAGCATATCGAGAAAGCCGTCATTCATTCTAATTGGTCGGGACAGTGGAATTTGAGCGATCTCTTTGATGCAGAGCAAAAAGATGTCACAAATCAACCCATAATTGAGTTATTTAAACAGAATGAGGAAAAACCTGTCAACATAACCAAAACAAAGAATTTTATATTCTTTTACGACAATGGGAATCACTAAAAAATCGAAAACGGTCTTCTCTATCGTGTAAAGGAAAATGAAGATACTACCAAATTTTTACAGTGTGTTACTCCAAAGTCAATGAGGAAAGAAATAATACATCAGTTGCATAATGTATAAACAGCGGGTATTTTGGTCGCGAGAAAACTCTTCAACGGATAAAGTCCAGATTTTATTGGCCCGGAATGACCGATGACATAGCGAGGTGGTGTCAGACATGCAGTGTCAGCAGCGGAAACCAGGACCGGGACGTGGCAGACTGCAAATGCAACACGAGACAGTGTTCGGTCCAATGGAGTGCATAGCCATTGACATATTGGGTCCGTTGCCCATAACCGACAACAGAACTGCTACAAGGCTAAATTCCCCGCCCTTGACGATTTCACCCTTTTTTTCCAGTGGCAGTCAGAATTTCCCGTCCCATGGCCCTTTCCATACCACAAAGATTTATTTATTAACAAACTTGTTCTCGTCTTGATATAGCTGAAATATTGCTGAGTAGACGTTAAACAATATTCAATCAATCAATCTCAAAGTTGACCGAAGCTTACGCATTGGAGAACCACACGGCACAGTCTGTCGTTGGTCACCGAGTTCATACGTAGGTTCGGAACGCCAATGAGGATTCATAAGGACCAAAGTCCTGAATTTGAATCGCACCTTTTCAGCCGCATATGTAAGCTCCTGGACATTGAAAAATCACGAACCACGCCCTACCGCCCGCAGTCGGACAGAATGGTGGAGAGGTACAACCGTACACTTGTAGTAATGTTAGCAATGTTATGAATGATAACAAAGACGATTGGGACGATCACCTTCCCTATTTAACCATGGCTTACAGGGCTAGCATTCAAGAAAGCACAAAGTGCACCCCCAATCTCCTAATGCTTGGCAGGGAGATATCATTCGCTTTAGATGTTATGACCGGATTTTCAAATTCAAAATCTGATATGAGCTGTCCGATCTGTTACATAGAATGGTTAAAAGAAGCAATGCAACGTGCTTTTGACTGTGCTTATGAAAATTTACAAAATAGCTTTAGACGACAAAAGCGATATTACGACAGTGACCAAAAACCCCGACAATTCGAGGTTGGAGATGAGGTTCTTCGATGGTATTCCCCAGAAGGCAGTAAAAAATTAGGTCTCGGATGGACTGGACCGTATAAGATTGTTCGGAAAGTATCAGACGTAAACTATATAATCGAAAGTACCAAAGCGGTAAACAGAAAACAGTTCATGCAAATGATATAAAACCAGTTGAGTAAGAAAATAACGTTGATGAACAAATTGGGAACGAGTCGGAAGTCGAGGATGAACAAAGTCTAAGTGACTTTCAAACAAATTATGATTATACAGCAGATGACAAAATATCACAATTAAACATACCAGTTCATAGTAGGACCGGAAGGCTTATAAAGCCACCAAAAAAAAATAAACATTGTAAATCGCGCTTTGCGCTTGAAAGGGGGTGGTATTTATAGTTGAAAAATAAATTAATAATGTTGAAATTGCAAAAATGTGCATAAAGTATGCTACGGCCAGGATGCAAAATAATATGCGTAGCCTTTACGGCTATACTAGAGATTTAATACTACTTGTCCATTTGATAAGGAATGGTTATTCCTTTCGGTTTGTGCTACGGGTTTTTGTATTTTGTTATTTGGTCGACTTCGAGTCGTTGCTTTTATAATTATGTATACTTAGTTAAACATGTTGGATACCGTGATATTATATTGATGATGTATTGTGTGTCTCGTTTGAGCAATTGCCTGGATTGGTATCCCCCAGATATATAAATGTATCTGAACTTTCAGAGGCTAGATAAATGGTCTTGAGGGTCGTGGGAAATGGTAATTTCTCTTAGTGTGGTATCATTAATTTTAAACATAGCACAAACTGAAATCATTTGTCATTTATGAGTCTTGTTTTTACGTTTAAGTATCATGTCGGGAGAGAATATGGACACTTTGAGTGTCCTGGTCGAGGATGAAACATTTGACACCAGCATTGAATTTTATTATCGTCAAGGCATGAGTTGTCCGGTTGGAGATTGCACATCAGCAGGAAATTTCCAAACAAAAGCCAAATATGTGAGACATTGGGAGGAGAAGCACTTACTTCAAGTTACTAAGCTAGAATGTGCCATCGCTGGATGTACTGGGTTGGTGAGGAGGAAGTCCGACATGAGGACACATCTGAAGTACATTCACGCAGAACGGGATGGTAAAAGGATTGAGGAAATTCTTCTCAAGTGTAACTCCAGGGTTGTAAGGAGCAAGGGTTATATTGACCCTGGATTCTTTATTTTTGAAGGACGTACTGAAAAGAGCTTGGTCTCTTCTTCTCCAGTCCCAAAAGTGTCATCTGTAGTTGTAATTCCTTCATCAACTTATTCGCCTGTTCCTACTTCTGCTAGTGCTGTCTCAACAACTACAAATCAGTCTAATATCTCATCTACAGCCGTCGCTTGTAATGTTTCTCCGTCTGTTTCCATAGTTAAACATGCAATGTCTTATGAGCAGATTAGTGATGATGACGATAGGGAATTCAGTGGTCATATCAAACCCACTCTGGGGCAGCTTCTTCACAGAAATCAACTTCAACTTCTCTTCCTCCGCAAGCCAAAAAAGATCACCTTGGACACTTACCGTTCACGACCAACACCAAGCTTTTAAGAGTTTAAGCTACCACCACTCATTAACACAACTGACTCTTCTTCTAAGACAAGCAAAATGGATACAATGTATACAGGAACTTTATGTTCCTCCGATTCCAGACACTCTCCCAGAAATTGATGAACTTCTCTGTCTACTCTGCAGCTACAAGGATTTTATTGGTCGTGAACGGGAAGCCACCAAGCAGAAGAGGGACCAACTTAGGCAGGGATTGCCTACAATCCAAAAAGAACGGGAAATGCGGATGAAAGTTGAGCGGAAAACAGGGAACTCAAACGCCAGCTCGCAGAGATAAAGTACAGGGAAACACTTTTTTGTGCACAGGAACCCTAAGTATTTATTACTTATACATGTATTCTAGTCTACTCTTCATTACACCCGTCTTGTTATTGGAATTACCTTTGGCATCTGTGTATGACTTGATATTGCAGTATTTCTATTGTTGACTTTCAGGAATCATAAGTATTTATTACTTACTCTCGTATTATCCGTCGTGTGATTCAGATCCACATTATCCGTCCATTTGACTTGATGTTGAAGTATCATCGTTTTATTGATATATATCTTGTTGATTTGAACTCTAAATTTCACCTACCTACATGTAACAGACCTTTCAAAAACATATATGCCTCACTTACCGTGTGACAGGTGCTGTTAACAGAGCATGACATGCTTATCCTTCAGAAGCACCTGATGTCACACTCAGTTTCACTGGAGTTCACACTGTGAGTGCTTTGTTTTGAATGTTATGATTTCTGTTTCTGTGCTTTGTGTCTGTCTGGCGTCGTTGTTTTGTATCTGGCGTCATTGTTTTCTGTGTTCTCGTTTTGGCCATGCCTTTGGACTTTGATTTTTGTAAATTTCACTCCTTTGTTCCTTCGGTATTCTACTGCCGTTGTATTAATGCTTAAAGTAGTATTCAATAGTATACCATAGTGTATAAAAGACTTTTTTCGTAAATGTTCCGTAAGATGAACTTGTAAATAATAGTAGGGACTCCAGGCAAAAAATTGTTCTGTTTTCATTAATGGAATATATTATTTAAACAAATAGATCTCTTGTTTCTGAACAAAACCCAAAAAAAAAGAATGAAAATCGGTTGAGAAATAAAAAAGTTACACAAATTTTTCAAAACAAATTTTCGCCTGAAATTTGGAAAAAGTGTTATATAGGTTTGCCGAATTAGTTCGGGAAGGTTGTTTGAAAGAGTAAAAAAAAATAAATATCATGTCAAAAGGCTTCAGTGTTGCTTGTTTCTAGTCTCTATTGTTTATATTTTAAAATGCAACTGCTTTACAGAATATTTATATAACAATGATGAAGTTATGAGCTTACCAAAATGCAGTCGTGGATGTTGGACTTAGTCATTTTNATATGTATGGAAGAAATAGCCTTATTTCAATATGCTGTAATGGAATACAGAAATTAAGACAAGTCTGAGTTTTGCAATTGATTATTTCAACAATTCATGTCTCTCAACTATAGGTTTCTGAAATAAAAAAAAACAAATACACCTGAAACAAGAGTACAATACACAAATGAAATACCCAGCAGATGCAAATTATTGTTCTAAGGGAGACAACACAAACAAGTTCCGAGTTTTTTAGTAGATGCGTGGAATAATGATGTGGATGGGGTATTATGGGTGTGGATTCTTTTTAATAAGTTAAGAGGATGATGTGGATGGGGTTATAGATGTGTGGATTGGGTATTAGGGTTGTGGATTGGGTATTAGGGTTGTGGATTGGGTATTAGGACAGTTAAGAGGATAATGATGTGGATGGGGGATTCCTTCAATAGGTTAAGAGGATAAGGATTAGAGATAAGAGGATAAGGATTAGGGATAAGAGGATTAAGATTAGGGATAAGAGGATTACGCTGATTGGTCCATTGTTCCACAACTCCACATATTTGGACACTGGTACGCCCATTATATACTACTTATAGGAGTTGCGCAGATAAACTACTAGTATGTACCCTTTATTATGAAATCAGCCAGATAAACTACTAGTATGTACCCTTTATTATGGAATCACCCCAAAAAAGACTAAGTTCAACAATGTATATTTTTGACCAAAAAAAAAAATGCATGGGTTTTCCGCGGAACACATGTGTCGCCTGCACTATATATATCAGAGAAAAACAAAATTAAAGACAATCATAATGCATGGTGCACATCTGCAATCTAAATTGAAGCATTCCTGAAAATTTGGTTGGAAAGTACCCAGCGGTCTAGTAGAAGTTCCGCATAATGGAGGTATACCCTTTGTCACCATTAAGCTTAAATGCCAGGTATACCCTTTGTCACCATTAAGCTAAAATGCCAAAGCCCAAAGATAGCTAAAAAATCTGAAAAAAAAATGAAAAACAAAAAACATGGTGCACATCTGCAATATATATTGAAGCATTCTTGCAAGTTTGGTTGGAAAGTACCAAGCAGTCTAGGAGGAGTTGTGGATAATGGAGGTATACCCTATGACTCCAGGTTCAAAATCTGGAAAAACATAAATGAAGAAAAACTAAATAGATGATGCACATCTACAATATATACTGAAGCATTCCTGCAAGTTTTGTTCGAAAGTACCCAGCGGTTTAGGAGGAGATGCGGATAATAGAGGTATACCCTATGACGCTAATAAGCTTAAATGACAAAGTTCAAAAACAGCCCAAAATCTGGAGAAAAAACAAAATTAAAGAAAAACAAAATACATGGTGCACATCTTCAATATTAACTGAAGCATTTCTGCAGGTTTGGTTGAAAAGGGCCAAGTGGTTTAGGAGGAGTTGCGAATAATGGAGACGTACCCTCAAGACCCCAGAAAGCTAAAATGGCAAAGTCCAAAAACAGCGTAAAATCTGTAAAAAACAAAATTAAAGACTAGAGGAGACTGACTGAGCCTGTATCGCTCACCTGACAAATCGCTTCTTTGCCATGCATGACCAAAAATTATCATGTTTTTTACCAATGCGGTAGGGTGTTTAGTCATGTTCTCAATAGACGATATTCCACTTTCAAAATTTTGGGTAATTGTCGACATCTTACCCCGAATCTACTAGAAACTGGTACCTGACGTCAGTTGAGCGTAATCTAGGAATTCTCCTATTTATTTTCTTGACCTAAAATAAATTGGTTAGAAATGACCCGCCTGGGATAAAATGTTGATTTATGACATGTTCGGCATTTTTCAAATCATAAATACCTTTCATATGTTGATTGAAGAATTTATTCCCTTTGCCCTCATACAGCGGGACGCCATTTTTACCCCGTTTGACCTCTTTGACCCGCCATTCTAATGCCCGGAACGTTCCGGAATTGGACTTTTGGAAGAACGTTTATTAGCACCCGTGTGTTTTGTCTGATCCTTTTGAAATGAGTAATTTTTACAGAGGAGTTTCTATACATTTAGTATAATTTGCTTTAATTGTTTTGAGAGAAGATGATGAAAATGATGGTTTTCTCATACTGGGCTACGGTTAAACTATGTTCTGCACTTGAGGCAATGTTTTTTGTCAGATTGAAATGAAATGTGCAATTTTTAAAAAGTACCTTCAGTCATTGCACGTAAAGTTAGGTTGAATTTGCTTCTGCAGTTTCAAAGGAAAAGATGAAAATATGATTTTTCCCGTAGGGTCCAATGTTAAACCTAAGTTCCACACTGGCGCCCATGTCTTTTATTGGATCAAACGAAATGAGCAATCTTTGTTAAGGACCTTTAGTACATCATTCCTGTAAAGCTTCATTCAGTTTGCTTCAGCCTTTTCAGAGCAGAAGATGAAAATGGGATTTTTCCCATAAGGTCCAATGTTAAACCCAAGTTCCGTGCAGGCGGCCATGTTTTTTATCTGATCAGAATGAAATGAGCATTCTTTGTAAAGGACCTTCCATTCATCATTCCTCTAAAGTTTGGTTGAATTTGCTTCAGTGGTTTCAGAGGAGTAGATGAAAATGTGATTTTCCCTTAGGTCTTATGTTAAACCACGTTCCGTGCTGGCGGCCATGTTTTTCATCGGATCCGAAGAAAATGAGTAATCTTTGTTTAGGACCTTTAATACATCATTCCTGTAAAGTTTGGTTCAATTTGCTTCAGCCTTTTCAGAACAGAAGATGAAAATGTGATTTTTCCCTTAGGGTCCAATGTTAAACCTAAGTTCCGCGCTGGCAGCCATGTTTTTTATCAGATCGGACCAAAATGAGCAACCTTTGTAAAGGACCTTCCATTCATCATTTCTGTAAAGTTTGGTTGAATTTGCTTCAGTGGTTTCAGAGGAGTAGATGAAAATGTGATTTTCCCATAGGGTCCTATGCTAAACCAATTGTTCCATGGTGGCGGCCAGGTTTTTCGTCGGATCGGAACGAAATGAGCCATCTTTGTTAAGGACCTTAGGTACATCTTTCCTGTAAAGTTTGGTTCAATTTGCTTCAGCCTTTCAAGAGCAGAAGGTGAAAATGTGATTTTTCCCATAGGGTCCAATGTTTTTAAACCTAAGTTCCGTGCTGGCGGCCATGTTTTTTTATCGGATCGGAACGAAATGAGCAATTTTTGTAAAGGATCTTCCATACATCATTCCTGTAAAGTTTGGTTGAATTTGCTTCAGTGGTTTCAGAGGAGTAAATAACTGGAGGCTCAGACACTGAGCCTGTATCGCTCACCTGACAAAATGCTGAGGCAGGGTTTTCGATGTTCTCCATGGTGGCCATGTTTTTATGTGAATTTCCCATAGGGCCAAAATAAACTATGTTCGGTGCTGGCGGCCTTGTTTTTAATTGGATCCAAACGAAATGAGCAATCTTTGTTAAGGACCTTCAATTCATCATTCCTGTAAAGTTTGGTTGAATTTGCTTCAGCGGTTTCAGAGCAGAAGAAGAAAATGTGAATTTTCCCATTGGGTCCAATGTTAAACATAAGTTCTGAGGTGGGGGCCATGTTTTTTATCGGATCGAAACGAAAGAGCAATCTTTGTAAAGGACCTTCCATACATCATTCCTGCAAAGTTTGGTTGAATTTGCTTCAGTGGTTTCAGAGGAGAAGATGAAAATGTGAATTTCCCATAGGGCCAATGTTAAAC
>MJUU01059838.1:0-25987 GCA_002080025.1 Modiolus philippinarum | reverse complement strand
ACGCAAAAGGTGTAGTTATTTTTTGTTGCACGTTTAACTTTTTCAATTGAGCTATTTTTTTCCACATCATTCACGTGCTTTTTTGCTCTTTGACCACTGAAGCGCGATTGGACAAAAAATAAAGATATATCCTTCAGCAACATGTTCGCGCATGCCAAATGACCAACAGCTGATAATTTCTAGTATCACTTGTTGCTGGTGTTGCCTTTGATACAAGCTTTATGGTGTAGTAGAGATCAAAGGAAACTCACCCAAATTACCGATAAATAAACGCATTCACCTGCTGGAACAATATTCACTCTGTGACGTCATAATGCATTGAACAATATAATAAAAATAATCATTGTCTTTTGTATCGGTGAGTACGCTTTTTATTGACCTGGAAACACAAATATTCACCTCGAGCGATGGCCTCGGTGTATATTTTTACAGGTCAATAAAAAACATATTCACATCTGCGAAAGTCCATAATTGTGTAGCATTCGAGTTTAATTCATTCTCAATTGTGATCTCTAGAAAATCATTGGACTTTTTTTACAGCGTTATTGCAACACAATTGCCTGTAGTTTAATAGATGTAAAAAGGAGTGGATGGTGACGAAAATGAACACCAGACCTTTGAAGTTGATGATGATGCACATTGATGCCAATCAGGGACTTAATCGAGTCGCATCCGGGAGTCGCATCTATAGAAATTAAATGCCATTCACGTAAATAATGAAATTCTCGATACGCACTTCGACCCCAGTGAGAAACATACCCCAGTGACAAGAGATGTATAATATTATTCATTTAATGATTCCATGATTTACAACAACGCGGTCATATTACTATATTTTATGAATGAAACAATTTATAGCTTCAGAAAAAGGCGTCTTAAGGGTACGCTACCATTATGTACATGTCTTTGTATATTGACAGACATGCAAAAATGGCAGAAATAATACATCATTCCATGTCTAGTAAATTGACTTATATAATGTTTTGTTACAAAGCAAGGAAATGGGAAAACTAATTTGAACATTTATGAATGTTTTACACGGGATGGCGTACATGATTCAGAAGGAGAGAAGATTGGATTTTATATATCGGTCTCCAATTAAACTGTTCTTAAATTAGCTGTTTCCTGATAACAAAAGAATGTTTACCATTGCAGACCAATAACATGGATCAATCGATACCTTAATGTTATTAGTATATCAGTCTGACATTAAAAAGAACATTGCGTCCCTATAAGTATATCCTCTGTAATCTCGTGTTCGTAATTAAAATCGGCCATATTTCAAATAACTGTCTACATGTGTACGACGTAATGAATGTTGATACATTATGCGATACGGTATGAAGAAAAAAAGAACATTGAATGGTTATGTAGTTGGACAACACTGTTTTTTTTTCGCAAATCCTTAAGAAATGGAAACTTTATGTACCTTTTCGTTTTAAACGTATCATTATAAACATTCACGAAAGTGTTTGTCATTTGACATACCCATAAAAATTATGTCCTGTCTTGTTGGTTCTATTGTGTCTTTCTAGGATAAAAATAATGCCATTTCATTTAAATGTCCGTTGTAAGGGACCTCGTGTTGTGACTACTTTTATTATATGAAGGGGTCTGTCTCTTCTTTGTTGTGCACAACCTGTGACCCTTTGTTTCTAAACTTATAATGTTTATTTACTTCTTTATGATTTCGCTACATGTTTTAAGACCTCGATAAAAGCACCAGAATGAAGATTAAATAAGCAAGTTAGGTGTGATAACAGGTAACCATTTTAACAGAGCGGGGAGTGCAATTCCCGCCATATGACATCTAGAACAATTAAAAACAGATTTTCACGAACCCGCTACGTTCCCGGTAAAAAAATGATAGGTCTCTGGTTATTTTGAGTGTCCATTACAAAACATAAAAAGCTTGTACAAAAACAGATTTGGAATGCATAAATCAACGATAAAAAATCAAGAAAATCCTTACAAGGGGTTACCGCTCTAGTAAAATAATATACCTCTCTACCACAACAAAAAAAGGAAGAAAATCTAACAAATCAACCAGAGGCCCCGAGGGTATTCACCAGCCCGATAGTCAGACTTGTCTGACATGAAAAATTTACATTGCGTTTTATTGAAATTTACTGTTTTATCAAAATTCTAACACCTTAAATATAGTGAGGTTTCATTCCGTGTATTGCACTCGATGGATGTCTTAAGTACTGGATTTGGCCTCCTATTGGGATATTTTTGGTAATGAGTACTTCTTTTTTTACTACTTTGGGATTATGGCTTTCCATATTATTCAACTCTAATGCTGCTGATGAGAGGTTACTCCTTGAAACACGTGTACAGCTAACGAAATTTAATGCTAATTATGCAACTTCGGTATTTTTGTATTTTAAAACACTACGATACATGTACCTCAGATATAGATGTTTACAATGAATCATAAAAACCCTTTATGGACTCAGACAACATTTTCTGTGTTTAATTTTGCTCGCTGACAGTTGCCTGTAAAGTGCACCTATACATTTGTGTCAATTCCAAAATAATGAGTCAAATGGCTAGTAAGTGTACCACCGTACTATTTAAGAAAAATGACGTGCCATAATGCCCATAAGTATCAATAGCAAAGAAACTCTAAACAGAATGTAATATAATAAACGATCATTAAAGATAATTACCCATTAAATGTATCAAATTAGACTGTAAGCTAATTTTCAAACTTTCTTCAAGTATGAAAAAAGACATCCGATTATAGATTTCTGGAAAATTTAACTCAAATAAATACATGTAATTTTATAACAAAATCCTTAATTAATATAATATCCTGGGGAAACACAGTGATTTTTCTGTTTACGACCTAATAATTAAATTTCATGAATATTCATTTGAATTCCGTCAATTTGATAGGTGCACATCGCTCACGTGGCATATCAACGTGAAGTTGCAATTCCCATGAAACACATTTGAACATATGACCACATGGCGGATGAATTAGTAAAAATAGAATCCCAATGTACATGATGTACTATTTTTTTAATAAATTTGTTTTTATGATTTGATTTTAAAATAAAGTTATAAGAATTGAATGCATTATTTTGAAGTTTCAAAGGGAGTATGAAAGTGTTGACCGGACGCACATTTTTAACATGAAGCGCTACCGCGCGTCATTAAAAGTGTGCTTCGATCAACACTTCCATACCCCAATGAAACTACAAAATAATGCATTCAATTCTTAAATAAAATAAGGCAAAGATATTTTCTTCCATTGTATTTGGATAGTTTTGCACTCTGTATACATGTATAAAATCTATTGTTTCACGATTTGTTTCACTACACATTTGTGCGCTTTATAACTGTCTCCATCGTGCGAATGGATAATAATCAATGAAGGGATATGTAGTAAATACACATGAGACAAAGTCTTTACAAATACATGGCAAAAACAAGCAACAGAAGAATGCTTTCAATGTTGCTCTTCATCTTGAAGTCACCATGAGGCTTTCAACAATGTGCTATGCTCATACCTGATAGTAAGTTCAAGACGGCTTCTAGCACCGGTTGGGGCGGAATTCATTACTACATGTCGAGCAATGCTACATCCATGTTTTTCGACTCATAGATGCAAAGATAAAATTAATTGACAAAGTGTCCTTAAAACTGCTGTCATCAGTTGCCCGACAAAAAGACTACTAAAAGACAAACACAACATTTTAACAACCACAGGTCACCAATCGAGTCAATAGTAAGAAAACTTGGCAAACTAAATTCATTAGATGTGGCCACAATAATCAGGTGATCAGAATAAAAACTTGAAATTACAAAAATTTAAATGCCAAAATTTGAGAGAATGATGAGAAATTCTCTCAAGAAAAAGTCCACAATGACTGAAATATATATAAGTTATTATTGCTGTAAAAAATAGATGTCACTCTTGTAATTTTTTTATTACTGTAATAAACAGTAGGATTTTGTTGCAATTCTAGTGTTATTATTATTTCTACAGTGAAGCACGTGTCACTTGAATAATTACCAAACTAAAAAGGGCGTTCAAGAAATCCCAGACTCTCTTATGCAGTCATAAAATAATATAAAACGTATGTATAATCACAACAATAAAAAAATTGTTTGCATATAGCCATTTCGACTATATTTGTCTCTTTGTTACATTTATTCACAAATAATCAATTCGTGTTAAGGTATATCTGTAAGGTTAAAATCATTTGAATTACGCAGCTTAACTGTGCGTCAAGTATTATATATAGTCTCTAACATTGTTTCCAGTTTATTACGTATATTTCTCACATCGGGATAGTTAAATTTTCACATTTTTTTCACATTTTAAAGTTCGAGGTTTACCCGAGAACTTTAAAATGTGAAAATTTAACTATCGAGATGTGAGAAATTATCGTAATAAACTGGAAACAATGTTAGAGATTTTTTCTTTAATTCCTACTCAATTTATTTGACGTAAAGCGACCACCGTAGTCTCCAGTCTCAAGTATGCCGCCATTTTGTTGCTATCATCGTTGCTATATGTATCATTGCGCCTCTCATTGAAAAGGGTGTTGAGTGTAATATTTTTGATAAAAAATGTCACATTATCAATAAATTGAGTCATCTTAGTCATAAAATGTAAAAAACAGTTCGCTAGACAATGATGCAGGTGTTAATTTCATCAACATCCGGTTGCACTATTACTAGAAACTGACACGAGACAGCCAATCAGCAAGTGAGATCAATGTCTAAACATGTTGATTATTAAGTTCATCTAACATCATTTAGGAAGTATTTATTTTGAACAAGAATTAGAGAAATGTCATGTCAAGTCGGGACACCGGGAGGAACCAGTTGCTATGAAAGCTCAAATTTCAAGATACTATGCAGACTGAGGACACAAAATACGGTTAAAACAATGAAGACAAACATGCATACTAAAAATAGATTGATTGATTAGTTAGAGTTTAACGACCAGTGAGCAATATTTCAGCTATATAAAAACACTGAAATATAAAGAATAGGGGAACTGTGTAGTATACAGCTCCCAAAAACAACACTGACATGTTCACATTATAAAGTGAGATCAGGACAACTGGCGGCATCGTAGAACCTATCGAGTCCGATAATATATATGTATATGTTATCGGGCTCTTGACAGCTATATATCGTAAAATATCAACCCGTGAGCAAGAATATGCAGCACATGGGCGAGTGAGCGTAGCGTGACCCCAAGCTTCATATCCTGGCGAGCGGGGTGATATTTTACAATACATCAGCTGTCAAAAGCCCGATAACTTGTTTATCATCCTTTATTTTGCATTTTAGATTTGTAATTATTAAACAGAGTTTTCAAATTCTCCCAAAGTTGCGCGTCGCCTTTTCAGCAATTTTCAGCTTAAAAACATGTTTTGTAGTTTTTTATCATTTTATTGGCAAAGGTTTTGTAACTGGGTGAATATTTTGACCGAAATACTCTAAATAATGTCGATTTTGAATTTTGCAGCAACCTTTCTATCGTTCCTTGGAGCTTTTATGACGTCATAATGTGAAAACGTCAAAGCTCTGCAAGACATATCAACGACCTAGGGCCTGTTCACACTACAAAAGTTAATCCGGATTAACTCAGGTAAAAACGGCTTAATCCACATTACATTCACACTGCAAAAGTTAATCCGGATTAACTTAATCCACAACGTTACGTGTATTTCAGCTAAAAACTGGTCAATGTGAACGTAACGTTGTGGATTAACTTATTCCGGATTAAATTAATCCAGATTAACTTAATCCGGATTAACTCCAGTGTGAACAGGCCCCTAGTTTCTACAATTTTTCTGGCATCTAGTTTTTCTATTTGTGTAATCATGATTCTGTTCTGAATACCTAATCGGAAAGAGCAAATGCAAGAGATGTCTATTTTTACAAATTTGATTTCGTTTGAAACCTTGAAAAAAAGGTATTGCCTTTGAAACTTTGGGAGAATCCCTTGATATATCCAGGTCAACCTCTGATATATCCGGGTCAACCAGATACGGCTTTTGCGGAAAGGCTCTGCAGGCTGATATAACCATGGGGAAGGATGATAAGAAAGTAAATGAGAATCGAACTGTCAGTCAAAATCGAACAATCCAAGGACAATGGCAACGTCGGAAAAAAACAAAGAAACAAGGACATAACATGAGCATGGGACAGAAAAGAAAATGAAGACACACATATACAAAAATGAACAACACGGACCCAATGAAAACCATGGACGAGATAAGGTTCACCGGTAGAGTAAGCATCTCCTGCTTCTTTAAGACACCCGCTGTGTTATACATGTCAACTCCGTTAGTAAAGTCAAATCCGGTAGAGGAAAAACAAACTAGTGGCAAAGAGAAAGATCTGTTGTCATCTGCGAAACAGATATCCCATAGCTGTCCACAAGATCGTGATGTCGACCGTAAAACTTCGGTAGTGATGACCTCAAGTTATGGGCAACACATTCTTGCTTAAGTAGCCTATTTGTAAGCAATCGAGCTCTATCAAGGTAGTCACTGTATCGACCACAGGATCTTGACTAGCGAATAAGTTGGGAGTCGTAAATTATGAATCAATCGACGGCTTTGACATATTATCAAATATTGTAATAGTACTTTCATTCCAGGAAATGTCAGTCAAACTATAAAACCATTGTAATAAGATAAATCCATAAGAAAGCATATGAAACCATACTGATGTACGCTACAAGATACGAAAAACGTTTTACTCATTAAAGTGATATACTATCTAATTAACTTTATACCACTTCAGCAGTTGCACTGCATGTTTGTTAATTTACAGTTCTAAATAACTTGTTAGTTTATTGACAAGTGCGAGCCAAAAATAATTTCCTCTAAAAGAAATTTTGATCGGAAGAAGTTATACTTTAAAAATATGTCTAACAGATTTGTTCTGTCCGGAAATTATTTTGCTGAAAAAATCTTTGATCTGTAAGAAATTTGACAGTGATACAAGGAGTTTTTCATTTATCCAGGGTCTCTTAGGTTGTGGAGATATGTTCTTCACATTGAACAAAAATAATCGAGAAGGTACGATTAGACCCCCTTTTCAGTCCCTTGAATTAAAAAAAAATCACAAAGTATTGTGAAACAATCAATTATCATCCATTACATGAAGATACAATATATTTGAATTTTGTTTTATCTTTTCCTGGTACCTGTTATTATGATAATCCGTTTATGCCTCAAAAAGTGCCCAATTTGATGTCCTCTTGCTTATTAATCTATATCTTGGTTTTTTTTTGTTTTGTTTTGTTTTGTTTTTTTTATCAGACATGTTTTTAAAAGATATTTTCGTCTTAGGTAAAATAATTGCATATCGCTTATACTACTAATGTGCCATCTTCTTTATGCATAAATCATGGTCACAAGCCACACGTTCATCTCTCGTTGTCTTCTCATTTTGTGTGCCGTTGTTGCAGCATGCCCTTATGGTCACCAGAAGACCCATTCTTGATAATAATGAGATTCAATTTCCAGGATGCTTCTTTTTGCTTTTTAATTGTTGTTTAAGTCTTTGCTGTTATGATAATTCGGGTAGAAATTTTAAAGATTTCTTTTAAAGAAAAAAGAGTTTCCAACTACCGGAACCAGCCCCTTTTATATATCCGCAAACGGATATAAAGTCCACACCCCACTGATTTTTTTTTCATCAAATATGAAGATTGCTAAATCACCGTTTTAGGTATCATGTGCAAAATTATTGACTTTCGAACAGGGATCCAGTTTTGAACCAAAAGCTGTATGCAGTATTAAGCACTACAACTCCTACGATGGGTGGATAATAAAATTAAATGTTTTAAAATAAAATACTGTGTCATGTTACAATTCGGTTTATAGCAAATCTGATTTCAACACTGTAACCCAGAGGTGATAATTTGACCTTTGACATAAAAAGATTTTATTATTTTCATTATACCCCTTTTTGAGCCTCAATTTACACCCAGAATCGCCGCATGAACCCCCATTTTTAATTTTGGAATTCGAAAGAATATTGAGGCTCAAAAAGGGGTATAATGAAAATAATAAAATATTTTAGGCCATTTATGAGTACTTTTCATTTTCAGGACCCCCGGGATGAAAAAAGCCTTCGTCTATTTTTATTTTATCGCTAAACAGGGGAATCCCCCTATGGGAAATGCATTGTAAATAATTGCGCACTTGTAACCTATACTCTATATGAAGTATATATATAAGTTTGTTTGTTAATAACAAGACAGTTAAAGATTTAGACACTAGCATACTGTCTAATTATACCTAGCTAGAACGCATGTTTTACGATTTGCATGACCAGAACCCAAGGACAGTATAAATATTTCAGGCCATAGAGAACTGTGCAAATGAGAATCGTTATTAAGTTAATAATCAGATGCAGAGACACCTAATTATATTCTCACGTTGTTGGGATGCATTGTGAAAAAACAGCCATATGACATGTAATTTTCGCATAAATTCACTATTTCTAGTTCAAATAATTAGTTTAAGATATGACATACAAGACGCTTATACCAAGTCTGAAATAAAATCGAAGAACAATTGATTTTTAATAAAAATCTGTAATTTCTTCTATAATTAGAAACGTCATTAATTGCACCTGCTATGTCATATTTGGATTTCGTCTCTTGACAATTCTGTTCGGTGATTGGGTTAATACATCATTGGTTATTTTTTTCTGGCCCATATTTTTTTTTACTTTTGCTGGTCCTATTTGCATTCAAAAATATCCAGAAGTGGATAAAAATTTTAAACACATTTTTGACGATACATTTACTTTATTGTATAAATTGCACAGCTTGTAGAATATACTCGGAATGAACAGAGTTAAGAACTGTAATGCGACAGCAGACAAAGCTTGCTGTTTTATATTCAGGCTAATATGACACCAGCTTTCGGACATAATAGGTCCTGTGTTTTGTAGTACACAAAAATGTATTTCAATTTCTTTGTAAAAATCGTTGTCAGTAAAGTACCAAGATTAAGTGTATATTTGCCATTTTTTACCTTTAACCATTGTTGTTGCAAAAGACTTAAATTCAATACAGGATGATGTAGCCCTCACTATTAACATAACAGATTCATCCTTAATAGTGACATTCCTATTCCACGGGCCAATTTTAAATTTATTAATTGATTAATTAATCAAGTGTCAATAATATTAATTCAATGTAGCCTAGATCGACCTATTACCAATGTTCTTAAATGTTATTGGTTGTAAAGAATCTTTATTGGTATGAAAAGCCTATATCAGTGAGTGTCCAAAACCGAATTATTGATGATTTCCGCTTGTTTTCCAAAAATATCCCGTGTCCATTTATCCATGATACCTTTACCCATTATCGAGGTAGTTTGCAAAACATAATTTATACACTTATTATAAACACCAAACTTTTTGTAAGTTGTCTAGAATATTATTTGAAGCCATATGAGCTTTTTGGATTCAAATACAGTCTTAAATGCTAAAATTTAATACAAATAAAGATGTTTTATTACGAATTGTCCAATTTAGGCTCCATGATTTTGAGCACTACCCTAGAATATGGTCATCTTCTAAAATAGCCTAAAACGTAGATATATTATTGAATGTGTAATTAAATACATTTTTTTCATGTCATTTTTAATTCTTTAAATTACAAATAAGTTCAAAGCACTTCAGAAAAGGTTTATTTTTGGGTTGTGCATTTCTGTCGTTCTTATGAAATTTGTTAACTTTTTTCCTTAAATTTAGGGAAGATCTGTCTTAGATGTATTTAATAGTTGCAGCCATCTTTTTTTAATATGCTGATTGGTTACAATTCACCCCGAGGGGATGCCTCCATCCATTAGGAATATAAGCCAGTTACACCCCTGATTTCTTTGAAATGTGAGGTAACTGTTTGCCACACATGTGCAAAATTTTACAGGAAGTTGAAATTCCCTTGATAGCATATCATTCATACAAATATATCTCAAAATTATTCTTTTCTGACTACTTCTGTATATATTTCTTATCTACAAGTAATTACACATTTAATTAAATGTTTGTAAATACACGGGTGCATTTTTTCATGAAAATTAAAAATACTACGGAAATAGGCATGCATCGATAATAGGTCGTGTCAGTATATTGCATATGTATTACATTTGTACAACATTTCTCTTATTCTTGTTTAGACTACTGTACATTAACCATGTACTGTACTATGAGTTTGTGGCAATAAATTTGTATTGTATTTTATTATTTTTTTCCAGGTAATTCTTTGCTTTTAATTCTGATCGAAAGGGTTTCGAACTTCCGGCACCAAATCTCTTTTGGATCCCATTTACACTCTCTTCATTTGATCGAAAACTTATCGCCTACCAAAGAACCGTAATAAGCAATCATCATTGCAACAATGAACAAATAAGCTGGAAATGGTGAATGAAACAAAACCCTATCGTAAATAGTTTGAACTTTACATATATTTGCGATTCGGAATACCAATTTATAGGATGGAAAAAAGTGAATTAAAAACAATAATGTACTTTGGACGTTAAGAGGTTAATCAGCAATACACAGTAATATTATATATGTTTATATAACTGCGTTGAAATTTTGAAAATATGTTTGTTATAAGCTTATGTGTAAAAGTAGAGACTGTATTTGCCTAGTACGCATGTTTTTTGGTTTGCATGTTCAGGACCCAAGGCCAATGAATGTACATGTATATCTCGTGTACATGGTATTATTTTGTACAAGTTATTACTTGTATGAAAATATTACAAGTAATAACTTGCATGATGGCATCATACAAGTTATAACCTGTACAATTTGGATTGTACAAGTAATTACTTGTACAATTTTATCAACAAAAATAGCAATAACTTGTACAAGGACATAATTTCAGAGTTCCTGATTGAATTTTGCTTTCCTACTTTTCTGATAATAGAAAATAACTTAGTTCTCTGGAAAGAGAGAACACCGATAAAATGAGTAGACTTGCATGAAATCATAGAGGGAAAGAGGAGGAAAATACTTACTGGGTGCTTATCTGTTTAGTATTTTTTTTCTGATGCTTAAAATTATTGACCACATTGTCTATTTTCTTGAGCTAGCCCTTAATATTATTGAAAAGTGATCTCACTAGCTTTAATTAAGATTCTAGGTATTCAATCTTAAGCCTGTTAAGTTTCTCACATTCTATTATAAATGGGGTCATTTCCAAAATGGAAAGCAGTGAGGTTAGTTTGAACTGAAGCTATTAAATCAGCTGTCATACTAAAGCAAATTGATAACATTGAGCCCATCTACTATTTGTTGAGTGTTAAATGGAAATGAATATGATATTTACGAAGTACCTTAACATGATGCAATATCCACAACAATGCGTAGTTCATAAACCAAGGAATGGGACAATGCTTTTACTATTGTTTTCATCTTGAAGTCATCACGAAGCCTATAACAAAGACCAGTTTAGTGATTCCATTTTACTCACGGATTCAGTATCATCAGGAGACATAAAATAAAAAGAAGTGCTGTTAAAGCGGCTGTCATCCATTATGAATATCAAGTTATTTATAGATTGATCAGTGCATTATTATTATTACATAATTTTATTATTTCATCTTGATGAGGTTTCAATATTTATCATTCTTACACTTCAATACTTTGCAATAATTACATTATAACCTCACTAAAAGTTTTAAGTTGTAATTTTATACCTTTTTGGTTTTGGTAATATAACTACATGTATGAAAGGATATGGAGTAAATGCACAAGAGACAAATTCTCTACTAATACATGCTTTAGCCCAGCAATGGAACAATGCTTTTATTGTTGTTCTTCATCTTGAAGTCACTATTAAGCAGAATTCATTGCTAAACGTCTAGCAACGCCAAATCCATGTATCTTCTCCTTTGTTCGTGTATGCAGGGTTGTCAACGAACATCAAATCAAGTGGCAAAGTGTTCTTACAACGGCTGTCATCCATTGCCCGACAGAAAGACTCACAAAAGGCAATTACAACATATGAATAACCACAGAGCACTCATTGAGTCAATTGAAAGAAAACTTTGCATAATAAAACAAGAAATATGGACAGAAAAAGCAAAAATTCATGTCAGGAACTCTTGTATCATTGTATAAGTTATTACTATTTTTGTTTAGAAAATTGTACAAGTAATTACTATCATACAAGTTATTGCTTGTACAATATTTTCATACAAGTAATAACTTGTACAAAATAATAACATGTACACAACATATATATCGTTATCCCTATGTGGTTATCCCTATTACAGTTTACAGTGTTACACCTACTTTGTCATTTAGACTCTCGGTAAAATCCTACCCCTAATTACTTATAAATGCCAAATGACAAGGCAGGTCAATCTTTAAAAAGATCAAAAACCCATAGAGATAAATTAACTAAACATGGCTGGCAGTTAACAACGAAATCCTAGTTTTATCCGTTTCTGGACATTGCCTTTGATTCCATAAATTCTTTTTACAATTTCATAACGTAAATGTTCTGCGTTTTTTTTTAAATTATGCAGTCTTACAGATAAAATTATGTTTTCAATAGAATTTGTAGTATACGACAACATTCTATTCAAATGAAATGCAATTTAAAGAGTATATTTCCAATCGTTTGTTGAATATCCGTCAGCAACAAACTGTTAAGGGAACATATATTCTAAAGGTAGGAACTAGATCAGTGGCATGTTTGATCTGGAGAAAGTGAGTATACCTGCAATCGAGAAGAAGGACAACTTGAAACAAAAGGCAGCTCATACAAAACGGAATATTTTCACATGTAAAAGGTTGGTTTATATAAATTAGCTTCTAAAAACAAAAACAGACTGAATATACAAGATTAACTGCAAAAGAAAAATATGAATTCACCCTAAGATATGTACATGTGTTTACTTACGTAAGAAAACATAGGAAGGTTCAAAGCTGCTGCAACTCTCGCTTCTACGCTACAACTATCCTCTAATCCAAAGAAGGCAACTGCATTTTCCCGCCATTGATCTAACACCAATTTGGTCCCAACAATTGTATTTCCTGTAGTGTCGCCCCATATTAAGTTGATATGGTGGTTCGGTAACAAATTCGTATCGTTATTAATCAGGTCAACAGCGTAAGAAATAGCTCCTGAAATGATCCTACCTTGAGTATCCCTCTGCCATGTTACACGTTTATCTACGGTTAAGTATCCAATGGTGATATTTGTCTTGTTTTCTCCTTGTACAAACTTAAAACAAACACTAGTTGCAAAAACGAAAAACACTTTGAAAAATAAAAAGCTCATTATTAAGAACTTCCTCTAAGTTCGATACAAAATACCAATGTGTGTGATATCCACTCATATTCCTATGCTATAAACGCATGTTAATGAATCCAGCAGTAACTCCCTTAATTAGTCTACGGACAGTTTGTAGAACCACTTGGCTAATTATCACCGCCTTATTTACCTGTAAAGAGAGATAGAATCGAGCTATAAACCTATTGATAATGGAATTATGTTGTTCGGAGTGATCTTGTCAAAGACAGAATGTTCGTCCCTTAGCTCTCTTTTAAAAGTAAACCGGTAGATAAAATACTACAGCGTTTAAAAAGAGCAGTTGAAAATATGATCGTCATTGATAATGATTAATATGTCATTTATATGGTGATAATAGTCTGCCACGGAGAATTGTAAAATCACAAATGAGAATCATTATTAAGTTAATAAGCAGGTACAAATGTACCGAGAAAACGTCATAAATTCTCACGTTGTTTGAATGAATTGTGACTAAAACAGCCACGTGAACTGTAACTTTCAGATACTATATTCTAGTTCAAAATAATTATTTGAACAATTATTGTTTAAGATATGATTTACTAGATACTTTTATCAAGTCTGAAGTAAAATCGACGAACAATTGATTTTTTAATTAAAACCTCCAATTTCTTTCTGTAGTTAGGAACATCATTTATTGATTACTTTCGCTGATCCATTTTCTTTCAAAAATATCTTAAATTTTTTCAACGTCTTACACCCTTTTTCGCGAGTATCTTTTCTTACTGTAAATTTATGACCAGATTTCTAGACTTAACACGGAATGAGAAGAATACGGAGCTCTTTATACGCTGCTTTGGTAGACAAATTACTATGTAATTCAAACTCCGGGATTGTGTGAGTGCTGTTACAGTATTATGTTTAAGCACACCTACGTCAGTAAGGAGAGTCATATTGTGGTATTTTTCTATATGTATATAATGTACATGTAGCTGTCAGTAAATACCATGATAGATTATAGCGGGGTGCAGACATAACCTCTCATAACGTTTACTTGGAGCAGTCATAAAAGCTCATTTAAGTCAACATAGAACAGGTATCAAGTCTGCTCTAGAACTGCTCTGAGTCTTCCTTAGAATCATGTCTGCTGTAGAATTGTGACTGTTTGTACCTGTCATGGTCTAGAACGAGAATCCTGGCCTCTCTGACCAGTCGTGATCATAGAATGCTTTGCCGTTCTAGTCAGAGACGACGGCAGTAGAATACCGAAGGAACAAAGGAGTGGTTTTCACAAAAATCGAAGTCCAAAGACATGGCAAAAACGAGAACACAGAAAACAATGACGTTAGCCACTGAGACCGCTTTGACCTGTTCTACCCATGACTGCTCAAGGCCATGACAGCTTTCAGCTTATAAGTTCCAGCTATGGCGACAATCGGCCCAACTCTCATAAAAATCCCGATAAATATTCATATCGTATTCAATGTTTATAAAAACTTCTGATCGTTTAAATTTACTTATATATTATACATATGCAGAAATTAAATTTACAGTTCGGGATTTAGTTATTTGTTACCACTGGGACGATGCTGGTGAACTGTTAGTCCCCGAGAGTATTCCAGAAGTCAGTACTTCAGTGCTAACCCGAATTAAAGCCGATTCTATTTGGAAACTTGCAATATCTAAATGTTTGTAAATTTTGTTGAAAACTAAGGAGTATCTCCCTCATGCAAAGTTCTGTAATTAGCTGATTTTGGCTTTCCCTTTAGATCATATTTGGTTATTTGTTTTCTATCTTTGAAGTTATGGTCTTCCAAATGTTTAGATGGTATCTGCACTTAGAGACATCGGTTTTCGCAATGGCCATATGAAGAAATTTAATTTACTGTAAGTGCGATATTTAGTTATTTGTTACCACTGGGTCGATGCATCTGCTGGTGAACTGTTAGTTCCCGAAGGTATTCACCAGCCTAGTAGTCAGTACTTCAGTGCTGACCCGAAAGGCGATTCTATTTGGAAACTTGCAATGTCGAAATTTTTGTAGATTTTGTTGAAAACTAAGGAGTATCTTGCCCATGCAAAGCTCTTTTCTTATAGATAATTTTGGCTTCCCTTTGAGATCATATTTGGTCATTTGTTCTCTTTTCGTTTTTTTACATCTTTGACGTTATGGTCTTCCAAATGTTTAGATTTTATCTGCACTGAAGAGACATAAGTTGTCGAAATGGCCATATGCAGAAAATTAAATTAACAGTAAGTTTGGCATTTAGTTATTTCTTTCATAAAATTTAAATTAAATTTTGAAAAATAGAAAAATTAAATAAAGTATTCAAAAACAATTGTATGAAATGTCCTTTTGATAAGTGGTCTTTTCCGGGCCTTGTTGTACATGTATCTTTTCTGGGCATTGTTGTACATGTATCTTTTCCGGGCATTGTTGTACATGTATCTTTATTTATCTACACGTAAATTTTAAAAAGTAAGAGTTAGTTCTATTTCCGAGACGTGATACCCGTAATACTGTGATTGAAATAGTTTCCGTAGATCTTTTATCATAATATAAAAATCTCGAATTAAATTATAGGAAGAATGTCACAAAATATCAGAATGTTTTCTGAACCAAATAATTATTAAAAAAAACAACGCAAAATAATATGGTTATGTATGTTTTTATTAAAACGGTATCGGAATTGTGAAAAAGGAAATATCGACACTTCATTTTTTTTTTATTTTAATCATTCTGGGCCAGAACAGCCGCGGCCAGAGTAGATTTGACAAAAACGGTCATGAAAAGAATAAACTTGACGGCCACGGCTAGTGCAATCTTAGGTAGAAAAACGTGGCCAGAACAGCTTTGGGTAGAACGGTGATGCCTAGAACAGAAATAACAAGAATGGACATGATTGTAGGACCAGAGCAAACATGACTCTATAATTGTTCAAGTTCTGTTTACTTGGATTAGAGGTTATTTCTGCAACCCAATTTTCACGTATTTCTCCTTCATCAGATCTTAAACACTTTTCGATTTCTTTAAATTTGTTAAAAAGGTTGAATATCAGTATAATGTCTTCACCTTAGATTTCATTAATGATAAACACTACAGATTAAAGTCTATTTAATGATGTTTGCTTTAGTTTATACCTTGAATTTGTTTCAGTAAGTCTAGCTAGAATAGAAACACATTTTACCATACAGGACTAATACAAAGATGTATAACAAATTTCCTGCAAGTTTTTTCCACTTTCGTTTTTAATATATTTTGTCTTTTGGAATTCAGAAGCCCCGTCTCCATGTTTGTTATTTATGTTTTGTTCCGACTTTGGGTTTTTTCCAGTTTGCGATTTCTGAAAGAAAAGTCTCATTTTATATTTCTTTATTATCTACGGATGCAGTAAGGACAGATAGGATGATTAAAAGACATCATATTTTTTTAATGATTACTTTTATTTACTCCCACGAATGTCGGCTGAAGCCAACGTATCACAAAATAGCTTGGCTACACATTTTTATTAATAATTCTTAAAGGGTTATGACCGTTCGTGATATTTTCTATCCCTTGACGGCTTTGTTTGACCAATTATAAAGGTTATTATTATAACATAAATATTTATAAACATGTAAATCGACTTTCCTTGCTAACAAATAATATTAGTTAGACATTTATTTACATTAAGAACAATAAACATGCTTCTTAAAGAACATGTTAAAGGCTTATCATTTGCTCCTACTGTGTTAATAACCAATGAAAAGCTGTTTAACGTATTCATAATCTAAGCAGAAAAATAGTGCCAGGGTGAAAAGTTGAAGACGAGTCATCTACCGTTTTACTTTACTGCTAGTATTATCTGTAACATTGTTTTTATGTGGGTGCAAATAAAACCTTATCATTAGTAATGGCTTTATTCTTGCTTAAATTAGTATGATTAGGTGCATTATTTGAACAATATCAGATTACTTAGTATAGATGTAAGGAATATGAAAAAGAAAGGAAATGGGGTAAATGTCAAGGAGACAACATCCCGTATCCAGGTTAAAACTACCAAAAACAAAACATCTAGGGGTCACCATATGGTCTTCAACACAGTGAGGAACCTCACACCATATAGTAAGCCCTAAATGGCCCCGAAAAGGTAAAAANTGAATAAATCAGTGGAAACAAACCACATGCAATAACCCAAATATCAAGAAACTAAAATTTTATAAGAAGACAAGGACAAGCCAATGACCAACATATTCCTGACTTGGGACAGGCGCAAAAATTGCGGTGGGGTTAAACTCGTTTTCTTGGATCCAAACCCTCCCCTATGTGTGGTGAATGGCTAAAAATAAATACACAAAAATTCAAGTAAAAGAACATCGACAAAATTGCTTACAGTAAACACAAAGGATAATTGCCTATTAATAACTAAATACCGAAGCTAATTAAAAATGTGGGCTCCTCAGATGGCTATTTTGACAACTTATGTCTCTTCCAAGTAGATCAAATTAAACACTGGAATGAGAAAGTCCTGATTAGTGAACAAATTGTTTGTGTTTTAGTGGGAAACAAGTATTGTCTAAAGAAAAGCCAAGCACCTGTACAGCTACACACGAGGGACATACTCTTTAGTTTTAAGCAAATTATCAATTTTTATTAACCGAATTACTACTACAAAAACAGGATAACAGTAAACACCTATAATGGCCAGGAACTACAATCACATGCCACAATTTACAGGTAAACTGCACCAGAAAAACAATAATGAAAACCGGCACTAGCAAAAGCTAGTGGTAGGATTAAACCGGTTTATGGGTACCCAAACCTCCCCTTTCTCTATCCCGTCCCCCTATAATATCATAAACATGCGAATAAAACCGACTACTAACTCAATGACCACTATCTTGGAAAATAAAAAGCATATGACAAAACGTTATTTTGAAAGAAGGGTAAAGAGTGCTCGCCGCTAAACTGCCGGATAGCTCAAGGATTCTATTATTACTAGACTATATCCTTGTGGGATATGTTACAGTCCCCCAGTTGACGTATCAACAACGGAACTTTCACTTGGATGAATCAATCTCTACTTAAATGATTTTAAAAAGGAAGTTATAAAGTCTTATTATGATAGAATAAGCAATGAAGGGACAAGGAGTAAATATACATGAGATAAAGCCTAAACAAAGACGTGGCAAAACGCTTTTATTGTTGTTCTTCATTTTAAAGTCACAGCGAGGCTTTCAATGAGCTTTCCTCATACCTCACAGTAAATAACAAATAAAGGGATATGGAGTTAATGTACATGGGACAAAATGCATACAAATACATGGTACGATTGAGCAAATGGAACAACGCTTTCATTGATGTTCTTCAACTTGGAGTCGCCATGAGGCCTTCCAACAAAGAGCAAACACTTCTACCTTATTGTAAGTTGAAGACAGTGCTAGCAACCACAGTATAGGAACCTGTGCGCCTGAAATATCTGTCTTACGGTTCAACCTGAAGGCTGTAGAACGTTTTTACAGGTAAACATGTGAAAAAGCATACATGTCCGGTTAATTTTCACATATTGTCTTTGACTTAGGAAACTTTTTAAGTTTGTAAAGTTCGCCCAACGTGTATGAATGATTGATGTATCTGAAGATGATGTTATTTACAAGTAACCTGCTGATTTCAAGCTTAAAAGTTTATATTCAAAGGTGAAATAAACAGTCAGAAAACAGAAATAAAGCTATTTCTTGGCTTATGTTGGCGTACATGTCTTTATATTCATATAGTTAGTATATTGTATCATTAAAAAGCCAGATAACCAATGCACTTTCTTTTTGATAGCGAAAATATCATTTAAATAAAATTGTCAACTGTATACTGTTTTCGGAAGTACTGTAAGTCTTATTACTGTTTTATCAAGAACACAGTTGTAGGCTGACTGACGTACCGTTTTGATTGAAATCAGCATTATTTAGCCGTACCATGCAATTGTATTATGTTTTTGCAACTTGAAGTATTATATGTTACTTTTGTAGTAAAATGGACCATGTCAGCAGGCACTTCTGCTATTTTGTGAATGGAACTTTTACTGTTTCGAAGAAATATTTCACTACATCATCAAAGCACACCAAAGAAGAAATATCCAAACATATTTGAGAAAAAAAAACCCACAAAAATGGCAGGATATATAACTTTGAATTATAACTTAAGGCTAATAGACTGTATTAGATTATATTTAAATTAAAGAAATAGGGCCATAAATCCGTGAATTTTGTTCATAACATTTTTTCAGTTTCAGTCATTTTACAGTGTTGGTACTACTCGATGAACACCGAGAATTAAAACCATTTATTGTTGCAAGTGTATAAATATTTGCCCCTCCAAATGGCTGTTAGTATAGTTTGGTTCTGTATGTACTATACAGCGAATTTTAACAAAAAATTTCGAAATCTCTCAAAATTGCAATGAAATGGCAAGTTCAGTGGCTGAATCTATGAAAATGCATTTGAATTGATTTTCTAATCTTATAACGGATGATCTGATTCAACACAATTAATACATTCACAAAAACTGGTATGCTGAAGGAAATAAAATCACGAGTAAGTGGCCCCACTTCTCAAATGATCATCAATAATAATCAAAGACTGAAAGTCTTGAGAGTTGCCGGTATAGAGAAAAGAAAACAATGCAAAATCCATTAAACTCAAGGTTAGTTAGGAAAACTAAGAGTTGCAATCTTTCAGATTGGCAACTCAAAAACCAAATAAAACCAATGTGCATGGTTGTATTTTAATCTTTAAAAATTGATCTGTTTTGTCTTAATTAAGCTCAACTTATGAACACTGCAGACTTATTTGTTTTTGTTCTTTAACTGGTAATTTTGATGGCGTCCAATTTAGTAACATTGGTGGATCCAACCCTCGGAACCCTCAGCCTTTTCAGAAAAAAAGTTTAAATCTAGTGCAAAATTTACGCAAAATTGACAAAAAAAAATGGCCTGAAACCCCTTTTCTCTGGAAACTCATTGGGATTCCCCTTTTTGGAAGCTGGATCCGCCGGTGATTAAACATGTGAAATTAATTCTCTTTCATGTAGTTAAGTACACTTGTAAGGGTACTCGTCTTGATAAGTTGGACTTTTTTCTAGTTTGATTTTTACTTTGAGTCTTTTTGTGTATTTATTTTTTAGCCATTCACCACACATAGGGGAGTGTTTGGATCTAACCCCACCGTAATTTTTGCGCCTGTCCGAAGTCAGGAATATGTTGGTCATTGGCTTGTCCTTGTCTTCTTATGAAATTTTAGTTTCTTGATATTCGGGTTATTGGATGTGGTTTGATTCCACTTAATACTTTGCAATTTAAGTTTATGTTTGTTGACATTCCTGCATCCATAGATCAAAGGAAAAAAGACATGGATGTAGCCTTGTTCAGCAATTAGCAATAAATTCCGCTCAAACCGGTGCTAGGGGCCGTCTTGAAATTGCTTTGAGGTATGAGTATGCTCATTGTTGAAGGCCTCATGGTGACTTCAAGATGATCAACAACAATTAAAGCGTTGTTCCATTGCTTGGTTTTACCATGTATTTGTAGAGATTTTGTGTCATTTGCATTTACTCCATATCCCTTCATTGTTAACTGTGAATATATTGAAAAGAAATCAGTAAATTGTGAAAGACCTTGCATACGCCATCTTATTAAGTTTGTTTCAGTAGTTTCAGAAGCGATGATCGATATGCCTCAGGACAATTTCAATATGATTTCTTAAAAGGGGGGAGGCAAAATTGTTGTATTCTTTAAAAAACATTTTCAAAATAGCGGCAGACAAAGCGTGATATCTTTCCCAATTATGTACAGATTAAGAGATACACACAGGGAAATGATGGCGGAAGCATTCAGCCGAAACAGACTCGCAAGGTAAAGAACAACAATAAAAGTGTTATTCCATACCTTGTTTTTGCCATATATTTGTAGCCGAGAGACTTTGTTTCATGCGCATTTATTCCATATCCCTTCATTGATTATCGTAATTAGCTTTAATTTACTTAACATTAATTTTTACCGTGTTTCTTCACATATTGTGTATTTATTTATTCGTTAAACAGCATACAAAGTAACCGTAAGAAAGACTTACAGTATGTTAGAAAAGTTACTTTAAACAGCCTACATAATTCTATTTTTAAAACAACGATTCTCTTGACAATGCAGCTACAAATGCTGTTGAAATTTGGCATGAAAGTAAGAATTATCTGTTGTAGTTGCCTCAAGAAGTTTGAGCGATGTACGTTTAGCTTTTCGTGTAAAACGGGGATAAAAATATATTTTGTAACGCAATGTGTTGGCATTAATTACAAGAAACCAGCTCTCGCGGGACAACTTATTCACAATTACGGATAAAGACACATTTGACAGTCTATTAGATAAATAATAAACCCCTTTTTCTACATGAAATGTTTCTTTTTTAAGAATAAAACATGAAAAACTTATCTGGCATACTCTGTTGAAGTGGATTTTCCGCGAAAAACGTTCTACAGCCTACAGAGAGAACCGTAAGACAGATTTTTTAGGCGCACAGGTTCCTATACTGTGAGCACCGGTTTGAGCGGAATTCATTGCTTTTTATCCATCAACGATACATCCATGTTCTACATTATTCGTGAAGGCGGGCTTATCAACAAACATAAAATTAAATAGCAAAGCGTTCTTACAATCGATGTCATCCGTGAGGGGGAGCCGGAGGGGGTCTCATCCCGGAATCCCGACTTCATTTTTTCTAAATCCCGAAATCCCGAACTACAAAGAAACTTAAAGACTGGTGATATACCGGTTTCCGGTGAAGTAATTTCCAGAATTCCCGGACTTAAATTACAAAAATCCCAAATCCCGAGCTAAAAAACATTTAATCCCGACATCCCGAGCTAAAAAACATTTAATCCCGACATCNCCCCCCCCCCCCCCCCTCATCCGTTGTCCGATGAAAAGACAAACAGACCATCAAGACTTAAACAACCACAGGGCGCTCATCGAGTCTAAAGTAAGAAAACTTAAAAAGTCTAAGAATAGACACAAAATATTAATAGGTCACCTTCCTTGTTTTTGAAGTATATGACATTTATTTCTCAATTTATTTCTCGTTTGGGTTCGCAAAGTATTTGATAAACGGGTTTTCAAAGTATTTGAGTACTGTATTAATGAATCAAAATCGTTAATTTTATCTTTATTGTCATGATGACGGTCAGACATTAGCAAATCATAGTGTATTAAATATTAATCAACAAACTATCCCCAGGTTAAGTTTATTAAAATTATTAATAATGGTGTCCAGTGGAAACAAGTTATAATTGACACGATGTCATCATGAGTACTTGCATTTCAACCAAACCAGTAATGTCATAACTCTTGTGGAATAAAAACTTCGAACTATATGTTTGAAATAAAACTTGATACTTTTATCTACTTTTCTACTGCATAAAATTTAAGTTAATTTTGCTTTGTAAAGATCAGATGTACCCCCAAGACATTTTAAGTGAATTCTTTGTGCTTTGTCAAGGCTAGGTGCAGTCGTTATAGGTCTGATTTTTGTTTACATGTCTTTATATTATGTTTGTTATCTCCTGAAAGTCGCCCGGTGCGTTCGCTTTGTACGAGGTATGGCCATCTTACTGTTACTTTGTTGATCTTTCCATCGGAAGTCGATAACTATGAATATAAATTTTTATGATTGGAAGATTGTTCACTTAGCATAAAACTCTATCTAACCAATTCTATCATTCACCTTTACAAATAAATCCCGAGCAAAATAACCCAAAATTGAAATAGTGAGAAATGGATACTTTGCATTATTTGCATGAAAACCCTTATGTACCCCGATATTGTCGTTGTCTCCGGATTGTTCGTTTTTTGACAGAAGGTTCGGTTCTCACTTACTTTACGACCTTGAGAAATCTGAAACGCCAAGCTTTAATGAAGCTGAATAATTTGATTTAATATAACAAAAACATGTATAGATATATTGCATAAGATTGTCCATGTCAGCCTTAATATTCAAAAGGTCAGAGAAATTCTGAGTTAAATATAATTTAAATACTATAATTTCAAATCTTGTTTAAAGCTAAGAAGCTTCTCCCCTGTACATACATGTTTGTAGCTGTTCTTAGTTAATTTACCGTTTTCATTTAGAGCATTTTGGTTATTTGCTCTCTCTATCAGCTTTTACACAAGTTTCGGTTCTTAGTCTTCCAAATTAACAATGAATAATAAATTACCGAAGTCACTATGAATAAAGTTTCCGCATATGTGCATTTCGACAACTTATGTCTCTTAAATGCAGAACAAATCAAAATATTTTAAAATCCATAAATCGATATAGGTGGAAAAGCTGATAGATTAAGCATATGGAGTAAACAAAGTCTTTATAAATACATGTTAAAACCAAACAATGGAATAACGCTATGGTCATACCTCAAATTAAGTTTATGACAGCTCCTATCATCGATTTTAGCGGGTTCGTTGATAAATGTCGAGCAACGCTACATCCATGTATCTTCATATTTGTTCATGGATGTAGGGTTGTCAGCAATCATAAAATTACTAGAAAAGTTTTCTTACAACTGATCCGTAGAAGACAATCACAACTAATAAACAACAACAGCGCACCCATCGAGTCTATTGCATCAAAGCCAATGATGAAAACAATCAACCCCCTTAAATCTACTGGGCACCAAAACTTGATAAGAATCCTTACAAACAGCGATTCATTGCCGGGTCGTCCAGATGCACCACTACCCGAGCGGCGTGAATCAGATGTTGATTCTAAAAAAATTCCAAAAATCTCCTTGAACAGCTATCTTAAACCAGTCTTACCCATTGTCATTGCATTCAAACTTTTGACTTTTCTACTCTTTATACAACACTGCCACACAATAAACTGAACACATTAATTGCAGATTTAACACATCAATTTTTCTGCACTAAAATGGAGAACGCAGAAACACCCTTTTAGTAGCAGGGAAAGACAAAATATATTTTGTTGAGAACCACACTGATTCAAATAAGAAGTACACCGAGACTGACGTTATCAAAATGTTAGAATTTTTGATCGACAATATTTTGTCGAGTTCGGAGGTAATGTTTTAAAACAGACAATAGGGATTCCTATGTGAACTAACTGTGCGGCACTTTTAGCTGACCTTTTCGTTTACTCGTACGAGGCCAAATTTTTTACAAGGGCTTACACGAAGAAAACAAAAACACTTAGCCTAGTCCTTTAATTTCAGCTTCCGCTACATAGACGATGTACTTTCTCTTAATAATCCTAGATTTAAGGAATATTTACATCAGATCTATCCCAATGAGCATGAAATTAAAGAAACAACTGTTACACCTACCTCAGCTTCGTACCTGGATCTTTTGTTGTATATTGACGGAGATGGACGTTTGAAATCTAAGCTACACGACCAGCGTAATGATTTTAATTTCCAAATTGTGAATTTTCCCTTTCTTAGCAACAATATACATACCTCTCCAGCCTATGGAGTTTACATTTCACAGTTGATTCGTTACTGTCGAGCGTGTAGCTTTTACAGTGATTTTTTTAACAGAGCAAAAACACTGTCCAAAAAAGTGCTTAGTCAGGGATTTGTTCAATTATTGTTAATTTCATCCCACAAGAAATTCTATGGCCGTCACCACAATATCATTGAAAGTATTATTGTCAATATTCCAAATGAAAGCGGACATTTTCAGCTAGATTCACGTCTTCCCAGATTTGACTACCGATTTTGACATTTTCCTAGATTGACTCACTTACAGTGTGACGGGTGCTGTTAACAGAGCAGGACATGCTTACCCTTCCGGAGCACCTGATGTCACTTTCAGTTTTACTGGAGTTTACACTATAAGTGCCTTGTTTTTGAATGTTGTATTTTCTATTTCTGTGCTTTGTATCCGTCTTACGTCATTGTTTTTTATGCCCTCGTTGTGGCCATGTCTTCGGACTGCGATTTTTGTAAATTACACTCCTTTGTTGCCTCGGCATTCTACTGCCGTTGTTTGCATAATAAAACATAAGATGTGGACACTATAAACCGGATGACAAGAATAACTTTTGGAAATAAAAAAATATATAAAATGTCAAAATTCTGAAAGTATGATAATCTATCTACTAGTATATGAAAAATTCTCTCAAAAACAAGTTATGTTTTGATTCTATATTTGCTGAAGAGACATAAGTTGTCAAAATGGCCGTATGTAAAAACTAAAATTTACAGTTACTTTGGTATTTTGTTATTCCGATAATTCATATTCTTTCAGTAGAATAGGTGAATCTTTCGATTTTGGTATCATTTGATTATTAAGCATTAAAAATTCTGAATACCATGCTAACGATTTAAACATAATGACATCATGTTAAATTAAAAACAATGAAGTTTGAAGGTATCGAAAAAAAATAAATCTCTGGTGTCATTCTGTCCAAACTACCATTAATTATTTTATCGGAAATGTCACTAGTGACATGACGTTATATTTTACTATTATCTGATATTTCTGGCCAGATCAAGAAAAGCAGTACGTGTTGCCAATTAACCCATCTGTTGACGAGTATTTGATATTCCATTTTTTGTCGGAAATGTTTCTCGTAGAAGAAAACGAAAATGACACGTTTATGGAATTCGGACTTCTTTAAAACAATCATACATGCGAATAGCCGAATTTATTTTCCTTTCTCTTTATAGAAAGCAGGTGTTTTTGGCAC